>JAPYZR010001203.1:0-27225 GCA_030522945.1 Trichopria nigra | reverse complement strand
GGCAAATCTAGAAGCGTGCTAAACTTCTGTACAAATGCGGAAAAGCAATAGCTAGACGCGTGTAAATGATATGTATCGACTTGAAAATGCGCAAGGAGAGATGAAATGGAAATTATGCTTAAAGAATGTGTACCTGTGAAATAGTGTTTAAGCAAAATTGTCCATGATATTAAATGATAGTCTATTTAGTTAATGTGTGCATTTCATTATCAGTTTTATTTGATATTTTTAAATTGATCATGCGGTAAATGTCATTTTTTATATTTAATATATTTTGACAATAATAATTTATAATTGATAAAACAAATGTATTCACAATCAATCTGATATTAAACAACTTCTATCTTTCGCAAATGATTTTGTAATTACTTATATATAAATATATATATATATATATATATATATATAAATAATACACATGTATAAGTAGATTTCTCTTTAAAATTACAAGTCGGCTGTAAATTATTACAAATATAAGCAATATTGCTAATTTTGGAAATAGTTACATTTACCTTCACCAATTCACATTGGTCCAGAAAATAACTTGCATTCATATTTCACATAATACGTCTTTCAGAACGTAGGATTGTATTTTTTTCAATCGTGCAGAAATTCCAACGTGATCGCCACATTCATTTGAAGTTCCACTTAAAACTAATACATCGATAAATTGTTTTACTAAACATTCTCGCTTGTACCTCATTAATAAATGGATCCTCAAAGAGGTACAAATAGACTCTTCTATTTATCGATAAAAAGTACATCTTTATAATTTTACATCATAAACTTTAATAGAAATACTTTTAATACGACTCATTAGCTTGCTCTCGTCAATACGACAGCCTTATCAATGGAAGTTTCACCTCCATGTTCATTTTTAACCAACAACTCTTCTGGTGTAGCTTGCATTGCACTAAGGTCTCTTGAATCAGTTATCAATGCCACTTCACCATCCTTTAAAGGGTCACTATTTGTACACGTATAATCGACACCTGACACTTGAAGCATTCTATTTTCACACTGCTCTGAAGTTACTGTCATTGGATGTTTCTTCATGTGGGTTGTAAGATTACCGCTGTGATAGAAGTCTTTTCCACAAACTTTGCACTGGAATGGCTTGATGCCAGAGTGTATTCTCTCATGGATGGAAAGATTACCACTGTGTCGGAATTCTTTCGAGCACACATTACATTTATACGGTTTGACACCAGAATGTGTGCGTAAATGCGTTGAAAGGTTTCCACTATGACTGAACATTTTTCCACAAACTTGACAGGCATATGGTCGTTCACCAGAATGCGTTCGCATATGAATAGCTAAATTACCACTATGTGTAAAGCATTTTTCACACTGCTTACATTTATACGGTCGCTCTCCATTATGAGTTCGCATATGAATAAACAAATTGCTTTTGTGCCCAAATTCCTTAAAACATATCTCGCATTGACATTTTATCTTTTTACTACCAGTTGATGAAGGAGAGGAAGAAGAAGACTTTGAAGGCCTACCAGGTCCATGGCGTTTTGTAATGGGTGTAGATTGCACTGACAAAAGGGCTTGGTTCGTCGTAATATTTTGATTAGTTTCTGCATGGTCCACATTGATACTGGTTTGATTCAATTGGGACTGATTATTAATATTTTGTGAAGTAAGAGAATACGGTGATGCAAGTTGATGCATGTAATTTGGATTTGACAGAGAAGGCAAAGTTTGCTGAAACAAGAAAATAAATTTAAAACAGATCCTTAATGCCTGTTTTGTTTATTAGTCCATATTGTACTAACATTTATTTGAGGTAGATCTGGTCGCAATGTTGCATCAACCTTTGGTTGAGCCTCCTTTAAAAATTGATTCTGTTGTAATTGTCTTTGTCCCCAAAAATGTGGCAATGGGTGGTATGGATATTCAACGCTTTGATTAGCAAAGGTGGAATAATCAACATTTCCTTGGGGAGTAACAACAATTTGATGATTTCCATCTTCTATACTGGCATATTCTTGTTTTATTTGGACTGAACCGAACATCTGTGGTGTGACGAATTATTTATTTAAATATTTACCACCAATATTAACAATAGTTTAAATCCCAAAAGAAATGCTTATCACGTATAACTTCATTTTTTAACTTTACCTCTAAGAGTTAGCAATTGGCCAAATTTAGAACTGGAATAAATTTCTGTCATGCGATGTTTTGATTTCAAATTTGAAATCCAAGAAATCTGCTACAAAGGACACTACCATTGAGGGAGCTTCTGATAAACTCCAAGAAAATGAATCTGGAGCAAAAATGAAAAATTTTCCTTCCTCTTTTTTTATCCTGGAGTGATTATGGCGATCTTTGTTTTTACAAGATCCCCACAAATGTGTATATAAGTTCCGAGACGGCTGTTGCGGATATTATTACTGTACAATCACTTATGGTGAAATTCGAATGTGATGCTAAATTGCAAGAATATACATTATTTTCTAGTTCTAAACAAACGTCACAAAAGTTTTAAAATTTACATCATATGTAAAATAAAAACAACAAATTTCCCCGTTTTCCAAACGGGAAGGTTTTGTGGCACGAAACAACGAGCAAGGTGCGATAAGGAGATGGAGAACTGACGTAAAAAATACTAACGTCGTGACCGGTGACACTCGTCTCGTGACATTTTAGTAGCACAATCAGTCGGTAACACAGAGAATGTCCAAAGACTTACCGGCTTTATCCATATTTTTTGTGACAATATATATATATAATAATAAGCACCGTTACCTGTTTACTGAAGATTCGTATATGAAATATTTCATCAGATTTCCAATAATTATTCCAATAATTATAAGCTTAAGCTTTAATTCCTTTCACCCTTTTACTTTGGTCCTTTCTGTATGTTTATGCATATACTTATCCATCACGTATACTACATTATCGTCTATATGTAAAATGTATATCGGGAGTACGGGACCTCGGACCTGCATTGCCTACAACGGCATGGATGACTATAGTCCATGTGTGCCAAGACAGAGGGCCAAAGAACGCGAATAACTTCTTCTAATTGTCTTTCTCATGGCATATGACAGCAGACAGACCTGTCAAAAAATAATGTCAAAAAAATGAAGGGTAAATTCATACGGAAGTGTCAGCTGTCATTCGTCAAATATTTTGCCACATAAACAAAATGGTTTCAAAATAGTCAAGTTTTTTCTAAAGTTTATCAACTTGCGCCAATGCTAAGTGTATATACCAGTGATAACATATTATATTTATAAAATAATAAATACCATGGATCCAATTAAAATTCAAAAGGTTTGTTTAATGACTTTCTTTTATGATGTAAAATTTTTTAAATATCTCGTTGCCTCACTAAATCAATGATTCTTCGATATCTTTAATGCGACAGGCAGAAAACGTCCTAATGCTTGATAAGTATGGTGTTAATAATATCCTAGGAAATTTTTATCTTACTGAGACACATTTTATATTTATGGATCCCAGTGGTAAAAAGAAAATATGGGTAAGCTATATCGCAATCATTAATCCTTATATATACATGTCGAGTTTTTAAATTTTTATTCACAGCATATTTTTATATTTTATTTTATAACTGCTACTGTTTACTTATGTTCTAACAATAATGAGAAACGCTTAAGTATATGCGAGTTTTTTCAATATGTATTTAACTCATAGTAAACCAGTCTTTTTAAACTTGAAGGTGCTGAATACACATGTTGGAAATGTTGAAAAACTTCCTCTGACGACAACTGGTTCTCCACTTCAAATAAGGTGTAAAAACTTTCTCAATATCACATTTGTCATCCCCAAGGAACGAGACTGCCATGAGATATATCTTACCTTATTAAGGCTATCTTCTCCAAGTATGATTTAATTGTGTTACTGGTTAAACTTCAACATTTCAAACAAGAATATAATCATATTTTAAATTGTTTGTAGCTCGAGATGAAGATATTTACTGTTTCAATTATAAAGGTGGTAGTGAAAATATACCACAATCTGTAGGATGGAATTTCTTTAATATTCAAGAAGAATTTCAAAGGCAAGGTGCTCCAAATGAGGAATGGTCTCTAACGCGTCTAAACGCGAATTACGAAGTTAGTGTTAAACTATAGTGTTCATGCCACATTGTTAACTATGTAAATTTAGAGTTGCATTATACAGCATAATTATACATTTTTTAGCTTTGTGAAACTTATCCTAGATATTTGTACGTTCCGAATTTATGTACCAATAACATTCTAATGGGTAGTGCTAAGTTTCGGAGTAAAGGGCGATTACCAGTATTAACTTACTTGCACACAAACAAGGTCAGCTTTTTTAAATTAAAAATTTATTGTACGATTAGAAAAGTAACATGCTTTTTTTGCAGGCATCTATATGTCGATGCAGTCAACCTTTATCAGGATTTAAAGCTCGCTGTCTTAAGGATGAGCAAATGTTATATTATGTACTATGTACAAATCCTAATGCAAAATACCTTTATGTAGTTGATACTAGACCACGGGTAATTAATTAATTTGTAAAATAATTAGTGTAGTTAAATGTAAAGGTCTATTTGTAAACTTAATTTTTAGATTAATGCAATGGCTAATCGTGCTGCTGGAAAGGGCTATGAAAATGAAAACTTTTATGATAATATCAAATTTCAATTTTTTGGCATTGAAAATATTCACGTTATGAGAACAAGCCTAAATAAATTAATGGAATGTAAGTTAATGTTTTATAGATACTGATGTATAAAAAATGTGTATGGTAAAATATTATATTTATTTTATTTTTACTTTTTGGAAAGTACAAAAAACGACGTCAATGAGTGCGTTTTTAAGTGGACTCGAAAGTTCAGGATGGCTTAAACACATTCGTGCCATATTAGAGACATCTTGGTTCATAGCTCGTAAGGTTTCAAAAGGTATCAGTGTCGTGGTTCATTGCAGCGATGGATGGGATAGAACGGCTCAAGTTTGTTCTTTAGCTTCTCTACTTTTAGATCCATTCTACAGGACTATTCATGGTTTTCAAGTAAGAATATTCGGATGATTCGTATGTTAACTCGATTTTTATTCAAATGAATTATATATACATAACAATTATTTACGTATATATGGTTTGTTTTCTCCAGGTATTGATAGAGAAAGATTGGCTTGCTTTCGGTCACAAGTTTAGTGATCGCTATGGTTTTATAAATGCAGATAGCAAAGAACTTGCTCCAATATTCACTCAGTTTTTAGATGCAACATACCAACTTCTTCATCAATATCCATACATGTTTCAGTTTAACGAACAGTATTTGATTACATTACATGATCATGTTCAAAGTTGTCAGTATGGCAATTTCGTAGGAAATTGCGAAAAGGATCGTCACACATTAAGGTAAAGTATATAAAATATCAGTCTTGGATATTAAGGAATATCTTATTTATGACTTGTGACATTTTTCTATTAGCTTTCATTTACTGTTTGCATCACTCTCTATTGTCCATGCCATCAGGGAATTATTATTATAGTATTAATTTGTTTCTTATTAAACTTTTCTTTTATTCAATTGCTGATGATAATAATTGAAAAGCCCGTTGATTTTTGTCATTCATCAAATTATTATTAAAAATTTGTTGGCATTTCATTCAAATTAAAAAGAGCGAAGGTGTAATGTTTAATAATAACAATTTGAAGTAAATATTTAAATGCCAACGAAAGTACTCTCTTAAACATTAAGAAAGTAATAATATTGTTATAAATTCCTTTTCATTTTAGTTTTAAAAATATTCATATTTTCTCGTTTTAGGCTTTCGGAAAGAACATGGTCACTTTGGGGATATATGGCAAAACATATTAATGAGTTCATTAATCCATTATATTCGTGTAGTAGATTTAGAGAAGCGAGCAGTGCCATCATAGAACCAAAACTACACCCACAAAGTATAGAGTTAGTATTTAATTTTACTAAATTGCTGTGTAATAAAAGAAATAATAGCGTGTACTATTGTAATTTTATAATGTTAACGTAAACAAGCCATCACTATCCACATGCACTGTGGAATCAAGAATGTTTAATAAAAAGTTATTATTTTTCAGGCTTTGGCGAGGATTATATTTTAAATTCGAAAATGGTGTGCATCCGAGGGAATCGTATGAAGATTTTTTACTGACAATTTTTAATCATACCAGTTCCATAGAGGATCACATTAAATTTCTCGCTAAGGTAACTTACTTTTTTGACAAGTTGTATACGGATAAAATTATATACACAATATTTATTCTTCATCGAGTCAATTGGCATTATCACATATGATCACAAATATTATATATCTTCTGTTAATATTATGTGGTTATTAATGTTACAATTATATTTTCAGAGGATCAATTTCATCAGTCAATTAGGTACGCCGCAGAATTCAGAAAAGGGCACTATGGATAAGTATAAACTTGATATCGAATCTCTGAGAGAATGTCTTCTTAAAAACGTTACAAAAGAAACAGTAGGTGAGCAAGAAGGTATTAGCAGCAAGCATGAAATTAATCAATTATCAAAACAACTCGACGCAGTTTCTTTAGACTGGAAACCTTCAAGATCAATGGACGAGTGTAAATGCCAAACGACATTTGATGCATTTAATCTAAAGGTGATTTTATAAAATAACGATTAATATTTCAAAAGTCTTTAAAAGTATTTCTTGAGTTTGATAACTTTAAGTGATTAACTGATTTTTGATAATTTGTTATTTAGAAACTTTGCGATTTTAAATTTGGAGTATAAATATAGACGACGTATTTTTAAGAATTTCTTTGATTCCAATTTCAACAAAACTGACTAATATTAATATCTAAACGGTAACTATTAATACCGTCTTTTTCAATTTTTAGCTTCATTGCTGGTCCTGCGGAAACGTTATGTGTCAGCGATGCATGGGCATTTACAGTGTGCTTGAAGGCTATGCGACGCAGCGTGCGGTCCCTACCTGTAAATTCTGCACTAAAAGTTCGTCGACCGAATCGCCTACTACGCCTTAAAACATAAACCAAATACAAAATACCTCCCTTTGGTATTTTCATTGATGTCGAACAGTACCAAATTCTTCAATCACACCCACCGCTCAAGCTTTGTTTCTTATAATAACTATTGAAAAGCGAATAGTGATGTAACATAGTTCGTCATGCGAGTATTATATACTCTTTTTATTTATTTTAAATTATTTATATTTATATCTTTCACTCATTGGAAATAATATACGATCAAGTTTTAGGAAATAATTCATTATTATATGTTTATAAATCGGAACGTAACGTGTAATGTATTGAATGAACATTTTCCTCTACTCGTGCGTGATTGGCAAAAATAGTTTCATTCTAGAAGCTTAAAGCAATTCACAAATATTTAACTGTAATTCATTGATTCGAATGATGAGGTCGGATTTAGTTATACTATTAATTTACGGTTATATTTTCCATCGTGAACTGCAAAACTTTTGTATTTGTATGTCAGGACCTTTAACACGCATCCAGTGTCGACAAAACTGTGATAAAGAATATATATATATAATAAATGAAACACTGCACCAGAGAAAGAACCAAGTAGACCAAACATGTATTTGAAACGAATGTCTCTTGTGCACAATTTTCTATTTTAATAATATTTATTATATATTTCAAATAATGCGAACAAGAAAAGCATTTATGAAATTGCAATTGTTCAAATTGTGCGCAATAGATTTCATACAAAAAAATTATCCATCGATCCTATCATAAAATTTATCAATAGATCATAATATTTTGTTATTTCTTTTTATGAATAGCTAAATAAAATAATAGTTATGTTACGACGACGTTAAATCTGTTAAATGTTAATATGTAAGCAGTGAATTGGAGTAGCGGATTGGGGTACGTTTTAAACTCATTTCGGAGCAACAATATAGAAAATAATAAGTCATCACTATTTAATCGTTTTTCAGTCCAAAGGTTCTAGGCGTTCCAACAGAAAAAGTGATGGTATTTGTTTCCAATATGGTGGATGTGCCTAAACAAACATTGGTATAGGAATAACTTGGGAAGGATTATTGGAAAGTATCTCAATTTTAGAGTTAAAACTTAAAAAAACGATATGTAATATTTAAAAGAATTTATTTAATCCCAATTTTAACAAAATTCGGTATATCGACTGTTACAACTTGCAAATTCACTAACTGGTCCTGTGGAAACGTTATGTGTCAATGATGCATGGGTATATTTACAGTCATGAGATTTACAGTGTTTTGGAATGCTCTGCGACGCCGCGTGCCGTTCCAATTTCTGTTAATTCTGCACGAAAAGTTTCCCGACCGAGTCGTCACAATGCCTTAAAAAATAAATCAATTACAAAATCCTGCTCCCAACTGGCATTGCCGCTTATACCAAAATCCGCTTATATGTACCAAAATCCACCAAATTCTTTCGTTACATTCTCACAATAGAATATTCTTCAATGAAACGTTGTTTCTTAATTAATAATTGCGAAGCGAATTGTGTAACATAACTTGTTCTGCGACTATTAAATGCGCTATTTTACTTTTTTTTACTACTTATGCGTTGAGAATGATAAAAGATCAAATATTTTTTATTAGATCGGAATGTAACGGATCAAATGAGTAATTGCTGTTACTCACGCGTCATCAACGAAAATAATTTCACTTCGAAACCTATATAATCGTTTTAGGCATTCAACTTATAATTTATGAATTAAACGATAAAAACTCGATTTCTGTCCAACTAATAATTTGCCGGTATTAGTTATCGTCCGCTGCAAAACATTTATTACGCCATTTTATTACATTACAATTACGCCAAGATCGCTAACATGCTTTAAGCACCCGACATTTAATACGGTAATAATGAATGAAAACTGCACCAGTAGAGAAGGTAATTAAACACTACATCTACGAATGCCTTTTTATTTAAAACATCGTAAATACCAATCAAAATGCAAGGCCAGCTTGTGTTGAGACGCCGAATTTGCTTTCACAACAAGTTTTTAAAGTGGTCACATGTCTTACAGCCACAAATAATCCAAGAAAAATTTTGCATAATTTTATAATTACAATAATATATATCCCATATATATTACTAAAGGTATGAACTCATTTAATGTAAATGACCATCGATACCCATCGCGCACACCTTTTCCTTTTCGGCACCTTTATTGTTGCAACTAATGCAAAATAATGTATTCGTAAAATTGTAAAAAGTTAAAATTGTGCTCAGTGGACATCGTTATTAAAAATGATCCATCGATTCTATCATACAATGTATTTGATTTTCATTACAGTAATATTAATCGCTAATGATTCGTCGATACTTTCTGTTCGGCGGAAATACTTCCTCGTCTTCTTCATCCGCAACCAGGAACGGATCGTCGTATGCATAAGACGGAGCCCATTTTAATAATAATTTTTCGAAGAATTCCTCGAGATTTCTCGCTTCTTGATAGACTTGCGATTCCACCTGTTGGAAAAATTCAATCATTTCACTGATACACACTTTATTATTAACAGACTGCATAGATTAATCTGTCATTATATGTCATCATAAGAAAGAAATAGAGAAATAAAGAATATTGTTCGTTTCCTTATTTTTCGATCAAAATATTTTTTATATTCTTATCGGTCGAGATGGTATGATACGACCAAAAAATCTGATATTAGATTTACAGGAAAATTCAACTTTTTATAATGCAATTCATATAGTTCATTTTAAAGAAATATTTTATTCAATTAACGAAATTGAAGGGATAAATACCACCAACTTAATGTTAAGTTAAATTTACTCAATTTCTATCAGTGTGATAATGTGCATTCCAGCATATAAAATTGAAAATGTATACTTACGGGATTGTATGTGAATGCATTCTTAAACATTAATCTAATGTCGGCCATTACATGTCGCAAATCCTTGTAATGGTTAGAACTGTCAGGATTCAATTTTTCCTTAATCACATCGAGGGCGATTGGCTTCTTTATAATACGATGATACTCCGTTATCTATTATCGATAAAAGAAAATATTTACGTTTTTTTTTTTATATATTTGGATTTGCATATACTTATAAATACGTATAACAATTTTCATTGCTATATTTCAACTCATAATCATTTACGTCTAAGTTAAAAATTATTAAAACGACTAAAATTTGTCGTAAAACTCAAATCTGACAGTAAAAATAAAAAATAGGCATTTTGGACTGTTTTTTTTTTCCAACCTTCAGATATTCCATCCTTTTTTTCACCCTGTTTATGTTGGGTATACATTTATAATAGATAAACTATTGTATATGATTTTATATAAGTAATTTAAACTCTACTCGTAAAAACAAAAATCTATTATTTCAACATTGAAGAGTTTTAGCGATGCATAAAAATAAGATTAACGTTACCTCTGGTGATACTACTTCCCGAAATGGCATACTCTGTTCGTATTGACAATACAACTCTAGCACTATACGTTGTGCTATTCTGAGTTCCCGCGGAGTCATAGCATTTGGCCTTTTTTCGTGGATTGGAGGATCATCCGAAAAATCAGCAACATTTGTACAAAGCATACACTGCCACGTTTCACTTTCACTAAAATACAAAAAAGCACAAAATTATTAAAACTACTATGACAAATACATCATTCTTATTCAGCAATGTCACAAAAATTCTGGAATTGCAAATAATCTGAAATGTGCTTTCAACATTTTCATTATAAAATAAATAACGCTTGATTTATATTTAACCCATTGAGTCATACATTTTTGTTATGATTGAAAACTCGTGAAATTTGTCATAGGAGTTTACGGGATATCACTGATTAACGAATCCGACGTCCGATTTTTAATATTATTCAAAATGGCATATGTAAAATGGCGACCTCGATAACGTCCGGATCCTTACTTCCGCCAAAATTGTCGCTCTTTCACATCTTGCTGACTGCCATATTGTCATATCAAATTTCGAGTAATTTTTTTCAAAACATCGTCAAAAATTAATTTTTTCGGCAAACACCCGATTTTTTCGCATCCGTTTATTTTCACGACCTAGACAATAAATAATTATGTCTTCTTAATTACTATTAATTAAGAGACAATAACCAAAAAAGGCCGACACGAATGCGTTAACTATAGAATTGAAATAATGTAAATTCAAAGAAATTACCACGGCTCTTAGGGTTAAAGGGATAAATAAAGCTTCTTACTCCTAATTTTTTATTACACCTATGGTTTCTTATCGATTTTTATGAGCTGATTAGGTCTAGTGATCGGGCAACAGTTTATTGAGTAGAAAGCGATATCATCGATTCCTAAATTCACTATTCAAATTAAGAAATCGTTCAATCGACTTTACTAAATGATTGTGCAATAGCACTAGACTTCTGGACGTCGATGAAGTTAATCAATAAAGCTGGTGGTTTCACGACAAAACGCGGTCATTAACATTGTTTATAACAATAAAAATACCAAATTCTTATAAACAAATGTCGTAGCGGCCGTGGGAAACGAACTAGGTGGCTGAACATTTACAGAGATCACCATTATAATATGAAAATACACTCAAAATTAAGTACCCTCTTCGATTATAAGCATATAGATTAAATAACGTTTTGAAAATGATAACAAGAACACGATCTGCGCGCGCGTAGTTATTGAATACTGAAATGGTACTTAAAGCGTGAATTAATAGAAAGGAAGCTTAGCCCCCAGTCAACCATCACAGAAGTTATGTCACAGTTATGTAACAGTTACATTAAAATGTCCGCCTCAGAATTGTCACAGTTACATAATAGTGATTGTGACGTAATAGTTACAATTTTGAGTTTTTTATTTTTTTCTTATTCGTTTATTTATTTTTTTTTCTCTCTCTCTTTTGTCGCCTTTTTGAAGTTCCCTCTAATGCCGGTATCACGCGACATTGATCAATGCCAATTAGAATCAACATTTATCGAGCGTTCACTTCAAATCAAGGATGTAAAGTAGCAAAAGAAATAACAGAGTTACACTCTAAACAATAAAATGAATTCTGCCAAAAAGAGTCACATTGGAGAACATTGCGAATCGAAAAATCATATACGTGGTAGAATGCAAACGTAAAAGAATACTCACTGGGGAAACGATTTCAAAGGTGGCACGTGACAGTATAAATGGAAGACTTTTGGGCATTTGTCACAGCAAAGCACAGCATCACCTCCGTCCATGCATACTGCACACCAATCTTCGTTTGGGTCATCTTTCGTCCCGGATGCTGCTGCATTTTTCGAATTTTCTGTTGATACATAATTAGACCATTTCATACTAGTACATTATGGGGCTGGTTATTTAAAAAAAAAATAAAAATAAAAATAAACTTACTTACAAAATATTAATATAAAATAAAGCGGCAAATTAAAAAAAAAAAAATAATATTAATAATAAATGAAAATAAAAATAAAAAAAATTTATAATTTTTATTTATATCTACAGCTATCAGCGCCAATATTCTGTGGGAGTACATATTTTAATGTTATCGGAACTGATCGTCGTGGCGCAGACATTCAATAAGCATGTGGTGTCGCCTTAAGTCGCAGATCAATTCACGAGCTTTGTAGTAATCTTGTCACCTCTGATTCCTACTTAAAGCGTCCCTGCTTCTTTTCAATACTGGAGCACACACTTTTATTACTTTAATATGTAAGAATCAAGATATATAATAATTGAACCTCAACTTATTATCAACTTAATTATGCCTCCTAGATTTAGGCACACGCGGTAGGCAAGAAGCCATGATAGGTTGCAAAAAAAATGACGAGAAAGCGGAGATATTTTCAGGGTCAATAACAGATGAAAAAGCACTTTGAACTGAAATCGTAGTTGCTTCTTTTGAGAAAATATCCACATTTTTCATATTTTTAAATCTCGGTACATGTTTAATTTTTTATTGGTATTCACATAACTAAACAATATTGAAATCGTCGTAGCACGCCTAGTGCTTTTTTTTTAATAATGCATAATCATTCGCATGTTTACATCCGAATTCATACTCAATTGACGTCAAATTTGTTAATAAATATCAATGGAAAACTGAACATTTTATTCACTTAATGTCATCTGCCGGTGTCACTCCACAGACCGAGCTTACCGTACTGATCTAGAAAAAAAATTTAGACGAACTTCACGCAGATTTTAAAGGCACAGGAGTTTCTCGAACCATAAAACCCATGTCATTCTTGAGCATTTAAAGCCAGCCATTACATTTGTGAACAACGGTGGTTTAGGATTTTGGTCTGAGCAGGCCGGCGAATCGGTTCACAGAGAATTTATTAAATTTTCGAACAGGTTCAAAATTATCATGATCGAAGATCAACAATTTTCAAAACGATATATACCTTTTCATCTCAGCATTAAATATGCTGTTAGATTAAAATCTAACCGAAAAACATTTAAAAAACTGATTAACGAAAATTATAAAACAAAAACATTTCAAAAATTATAAAAAAAAAAAAATGAATAAAATTGTAAAAAACAAAAAAAGAAATTAAATAATTATTAAAAAAAAGAGGTGTAATGTAAGTTACCTCCTCGTGGTACACCTTGCAAACGGCTAAAAACTTACTAGTAAAACCCACTTTTAGCAGTATCTTGTAATGCAAGGTATACTTGCCTATTAATATAAATAAACAAATTTAATGTCAAATTAATATGGATTCGGACGTAAAACACGTGAGTGAAGCTTCATTATTATTAAAAAAAAACTAGGAGTGCTACGAAGATTTAACCCAAAGCGCTTTTGGTTTTGTTAAAATAATTATGTTTACTATGTAAATATAACCAACTATAGATATGTTCATAGATTGTTGACAACAAGAATGATTAAAAATTTAACATGTACCGAGATTTTAGAGATCGAGATTTTCGTGTCTTGAAGTACGATCAAAAATATGAAAAATGTGGATATTTCCTCAAAAGAAGCAGCTTCGATTTCAATTCAAAGTGCTTTTTCATCTGTTATTGACCCTGAAAACATCCCGGCTTTCAGTTTTTCTCGTCATTTTTTTGCAACCTATCATGGCTTCCTGCCTACCGTGCACAGTATCAAGTGCGTAATTGTCGATATTCGCGCTTGCGAAGTTTGACGCACGAGCGAAGCTAGTGGGACAATCACACGCGTTGGAGATCGATATTACGCACGTGATTCGTAGGATATTTGTCAATACGACGGTCGCGAAACTCGATTGTTTTCGCCGGTAACTTTTACCCGTAGAGTTAAAAATGTATGTAAAGTTAGTCTCGATCTATACTATGCAATGTCACGCGAACGGAGTATAAGAGATAATTATTAGAAATAATTAAATTCCAAAATAAAAAGATATCATATGTCGATGTTTTCATTGTGCATTTTGAAATTGTGCTAATTCCGAATCAGAATTAGCGTTCAAGAGGATTTCTAATAGGATTTATGATTACGGTTCGATGGGAGAAATACCGAATTTAAAATTACAGCTAAAATGTGTCAGTTGTAAACACAAATAAAGTATATTAAACTTACCGGGCGAGTTATCAGCCATTGTGTTGGCACCTTCATCGGTCGAACTATCAACTTGCGAGGAGTCCATTTGATTCCTTTGCGCTTCGGGTATTACGACAATACCGTTACTGTCTAATTTTGCGATAGTTAACATCAGGTCGTTCAAAGATTTTTGACAAAACTTATCTAAACTCTTCTCAGTTTCATCAGGCTTATTTCCCGAACCAGGGCTTGGAGTCTTCGGCATTGATGAACTAACGGTATGGCTTACTACCGTCGAATTTTGCGTAGCCGCAGTATCGTTAACGGTATTTATCGCCGGGCTGGGAGTCGGAGGTTTTGAAACGACCGCCACTACCTGATTTTTCAACGTAATTTTATATGCGCAATTGGCGTTAGCAGGCGCTGACTGTGCACTTGGTCTACTCGGAAACGCCGGTGGAAGGGAATTTTGTTGAACGTTTTGCGGAATATGCCATCTTGCTGTCGCTTGCTGTTGTTGCTGTTGTGGCTGCTGCTGTTGCTGCTGTTGTTGGTTTTGAAAGTTGATGTACTGAGGAGTAGTCGGCGTGGGTACCTGTTGCATGCGCATTCCTGACAGCAGCGTCGCGTTGTTCGGCTGATAAGCGATTGGTGGGCTCGGTCGTCGCCCAGCAGCCGTGAACCGGTAAGCTCCTGGGTATCCGTATGGAACTTGATTAGGCGGTGGTCGATACGCAGGAGGATTGTGAGCTAGCAATCCTCGTAAACTAGCATTTGGACAATTGTGTTCCGGCATTACGTGGACAACTTGGGGATGTGGATGCGTCGAAGAAGTCACTTGTTGCTGGTGGCAATTCCCCTGAGGAAAACCGCGCTGGGCCATCATCATTTGTTGTTGCATACGATTGTTGAAATTAACGTTGTAGGGCAATCGCTGTTGGTGAGGTGGTGCTTGATGAGGCTGCATTTGGCCCTGGGGCGAAGTCAACGGATGCAAATTGTGCGGATTAAAATGCTGCATATAGCTCGGTGGTTGAGGATGCATTTGATGAGGAGGAGTGTGTTGGGGAAGCTGGGTCTGCTGCTGATGCTGTTGCTGCTGTTGTTGCTGCTGTTGTTGCGGTTGCTGCTGTTGGTGTTGCTGCTGTGGTTGCTGCTGTGGTTGCTGTTGTGGTTGATGTTGGGATGGTGGTTGTTGCGCCTGCGCCTGCTGACCCGGGTTTGGCGTTGCTTGCTGTTGCTGGCTTGAGGGCAAATGGTGAATGGTGACTGGTGTAGTTTGAAACGGAGCAACGATCGATGTCGGAGGAAGTAACGGTTGGCTTGTCGGCGGATTTTCTGCAGCAACATTAGCCGCTTTTGTTGCTGCCCGTTGCTCGGTAGAAGGAGGTTCGCCAAACGGAGTAGTTGGTGCACTTGTCGGCTCAGTGTTAGGAGATATCGATGGATATATTCGACCGTCGACGACAACAGCGCCTATTGACGATACCACTGAAAAGCGAATATGGAAAATAAAATTACGGTTCCGATTCCAAGATCGTGTATAAGAAATTTAGTCAACCCTTGCAGAAATGTGAAGGAACGTTTACGCAAACGACAAACTTTAGATATAAAATGATACTGACCTTTTATTAACTCAGGCACATTTTCCAAGGATAAATGAATTCGAACTGGAATGTCCGGATTAGGAATATCAGCTCGCCTATTTTTAATTTGCATCAAATGATTCGCGACAGACCTGTGGATGCAGGTGAATACATGATGAGCATGAAAAATACAGAGAGTTTAAGATGCGTTAAAAATAAAATGCGTTCATAAAATACTGTTAGCTTACTTTTTACAGTACAATAATTCCATGTCGGATCCTTTGTCTAAAGCATAATTCACAAATTGTATACAATAATCGGTAAGTTTGGATAGTTGATTTAAAGCAGCCCTTTTCTCGTTCAATGTATTTTGCTTACGATCGCAAACCTCGTTTAAGCGCATCGCTATCTGCTTCCCCCTACTATTGATTGCATTCGTTAACCTGGAAAATGTAGCGTTCGTACAATTATTATTTATATGCAATAATTTTTTTAAGTTTGTTGATGTGAATCTATCCACACAACGTTTGATTACTTACTGTACAACTACTTGTGTTATGTCGTGAACGAGGCTCTTCTTTTTTTCCGAAATTAAAATTTGTCGGTCTTCGATGACTTTCATCGCGCTTTTTAATAAAACTCGCTTATAACTGTAAAACATTGTATTATTCGGTACTCTTGTTTGAATATATTTAAAATATAATCGTTATTTTACAACGACTTACCCAACTTCTTTAAGTAATGTAGACACTGAAGTACGTGTCTCTGCTGCAATTTCGTGTATAAATTTATATTTATGATCTCGATGATCACTGAGTTGACAGTCTCTACAAGTAAGTCGATCACAGGTTTGACAGAAGAGGGATAATTGTTCATGAGAATGGACCGAACAAAATAAATGCGTCGGTAATTTCTTTTCTCCCTTTTTCACATTCTCACCCTCATTAGAAACTTCTTCTTTCGGCTTTATCGTGTGGTCCTTCGTTATTTTCAACCTTTGATGTGCCTACATCATGCAAAGATATACGCACTAACGTTAATATATTTGAAAATATTATTTTGGTTTTATAACTTGACCTATTTACAATATACAACAAATATGAATTCATTTTATGTCAAACTTATATTCTACTTGTAATAATGAAAGCGAAAAACTGTCGTATTGTGCGATCTGCTTTACGAATAGGTACGTTGTATTCATTTATTTATCAAGTTCGCTTTTTATTTGTCACGGCTTTAATATGGGAACGAATCTGGACTTTATAAAATCTTTAAAACTATAAGAGTAACGGTTGTTGTACGATTTCATCTGCCAATTTCACCTGTCAATTTCACGACAAAGTAGCGCAGACTTTTTTTTTTTGTATATGACTGAGGTCAAACAATTATAAAGTCTGGCCCGAGTTTAATACTACTTTCCAACGAAATTCAAAACGTATCTTTTGTAAAATAAGTTTTTCATATGTGGCAATCAAATGATTATACGTTGTAAATTTATTTTTTTTTCGGCGTTTTCGGTACGCACCATTATTGTGCTTAGCTAGGGGTCGGGAACCTCCGGAACCTATTATATTACCATACAATATGTGTAATGTATAATCAGATCTGCCTAAAATTCATTGACATTCAAATTATGTACGTGGCTTCGAGGCGTCTCATCGATTCATTAATCGTCTAATTTACTTTTTATTTTGACATTAACAATTGCTACGTACGCCGTTTGAACCGTTAACTCAAAGGTTATAAACTCTACTAGAATTTTATCAAGTTTAGCTAGCATTACAGTATACAATTTGCGCCACTTTCAACATGAAATATTCGTCAAGAAATTGGACGAATTTATATACTTTTTGGAAAAATTCCCATTTTCGTATAGCATTTAATAATATTTAAATATTGCCAAATTGCATATAGTCACGGGGTATTATTGACATGTTACGTGATACTTTTCATGATATTCTAAATATTACTACTTTAATGATATGCTATTTTCTCGTTCTTGTTATAGAAATGGATTTTTATTTAGTACAAAGAGATATCGATGGTATGATCGTCACTTTATTGCAAGCATGTATCTTACATGTCTTGCTGCTGTATAATACGAATGAGTAAAATTTTGGTTTGACAGAGTAATGTCGCGAAACCTGCATTCTGCCAACTGCATGCTCGAGATTCTCTCAAAATGTTTTTCAGTTTGAAAATAAGCCTAACCTGAAATCTTTTATGTTTAAAAATGAAATATACAATAAATTGCCATTACTATTTACGTACTGATGTAAAACATTGCTGCAAATTTTGTTAGAGCTGATAATAGCAGAATTTGCTAATATTACTAGGAAATTTTACTATTTACATCAGAGACTACATCGACACAAATTTTGCAACGTAACATATTAATCTCTACTATTTTGCACCTGCATATATTTTATTCCTACAAAAGAATAGTAATTTTTCCTAGAATTCTGTTAGCCACTATAAAACACATTTTATAAGATCATATATTTAAAACTGAGTATATACAAACGTTATTGTTTTGCAAGAGAAATTGTGAGGCGTGAAAAATGAGAGGGTGTCAAGAATGGGCGTGATAGGGCGAAGGGCAAGTCTTATAAGAAATTAATTCGTTTAAAAATAAATTTAAAAAATAAAAATACTACAATATTCATCCGAAATTCCGTCATTTTTCGGATAAATGTGTCGTTTTTCTCGTTAATCATCGCATTTGAATGGCGGCGTTATTTTTCGTTACTCAATTAGTTTTGCGTGATCTCAATAGAAAATGACACTGACGATACATACAATTGTCCATTTAACACAGGGAAAACACCCCGCGTAAAAAGGCATTCACCTAACACATATACAGGGTGTGCCAGAACTGGAGGATATAATTTCAGGAGGCGATTCTTCGTGAAATTTGAAATCAAAAAGTCCTTTAACAAAATTCGATCCGACGAATAGAATTTGAATGCGAGCAATTGAAGTTTAGAAAAAAAATTACTGTTTTTGCAATAACTCGGCTCACTTTCAATTTATATTAGCTAGTGAGGGCGCATTTTAAAGATTTTTCCAAGCCCAACAATTTCCCTTTAAGGGCATATTATCTGGGATGAATATTTCGCTAGTTATGGCCTCATAAATGGAAAAAATTGCCTTTTTTGCGGTTTTTCCCATCTAACTCATTCCGGTAAGTAGCTAGCGAAATATCATATAAACGATCTTGTAGAGCTTGAAAAGACGAAGAATTTGCACCCTCACACATTTCGTTTCAATAAAAATTGAGTCCAGGGGGAGACGTTAAATCTTAAAAAATTGACGAAACACGGATTTGACATTGATGGAGCGCGTTTTTCAATAATTTGCTGAGATTTAACGTCTCCCCCTGGACTCAATTATTATCGTAAGCATAAAATTCTAGATTTTAATAATGAACTAATTATTATTATTATTAAGTAAAAGTATATTGTCGGGGAAAAATCAAAATTCAAAAGAGAAAGACTGAAGTCTAATTTCGGATTGGCAGGGTCTCTCCCTTATTAATATAAACTCCCAAAAATAAAAAAATTAAACAAAAATAACGATAAAAATAAATAAGTATGATAACAATATACGATATACATAACGGAATTGACAATTCATCCTCATCCAATTACCGCGATCACGTCGACCGCATATTACATTTCTCATTGTGTGACAGTTGCTTTTCACTGTTGATACGCAATGATTAAATACACTCCTTAGTCAAGTGAACTTCATTTTTTGGCATGTATTGCATTGAACCGTGATGTATTGAATATACTTATATAGGTAGTGGATAAATTGGCCTCAGCGTTTCCTTTACTTAGTCCACCTAAGGAGGATGCAACAACAAAGCATCAAAAAGTACATCAATAAAGACTTAGTCGAGGAATCGTTGTGGCCAATATCAAAACTACCTATATAAGTATAATATTATTTGGTCATTAAAATTTATCGCAAAACAAAGTATGCATTGAAAAAAATGTAAAGCGAAATTTTAACACGCGTATAAATAGTATAAATAACAAATTCAAAGTATAATATTATCAATATAATTAAAAGTAAATTTATAAACTTGATAAATTCTAAACTAATATATCATGATCAAATATAAGATACACACCATAACACAATTCTGGCAAATGAATTCTTCACAATCAACGCACCAACTTGTAGCTGTAGCATTGTCATGGCAACTGGTGCATTTTTTCTCATCTTCATCTTTCTGCTCGTCATCAGGAGTAGCATTTTCTTCTTCTAAATACTTAGTAAAAAATCTATTTTCAATCAAGTTTTCCACTTGACTTATAATGTTGCATACTGAACAGGCAATAACATTTCCATCCACTGCAAAAATCCAATCAAAATAAAATTATGTATCCTATTATTTGAGCTTATTGTAAATTTAAAGTTTCTAGCAATTATTAGTGCTTTTTTCTTTTGTTTTTATTATTTTTTTTAATTTCTTTTTTTTTTGTTTTTTTTTTTGTTTTTTGTTTTTTCCCCAAGTGATCAGAGTGATTAATTGATTCTAGCAGCTTTAGGTCCTATTACTTTATTTTAGCTACTATTGCGTTAATTTTTATCTCATCAAGCAAGCTTATGGCAATGAGATTTGTTTTTAATAATTTAAATTTTATTAAAACAACAAATTTTCGTGGTGTGTCTGCTGCTGAAATGTAGTGTCTATTATTTATAATTTTTTCATAAACATCTCCTACATAATGTACTAATAGCAACATCGATAAAATTGCAGGACTATAAGAGAAACAGATAAAGCGATATTTTAAATTTATTTCAAAAATGTAGTCTTAAAAACAACTTTGAAATATCTTTTTATCTGTTTCTCTTATAGTCTTGCCAATCTTTCAAATAAATTTAGTTCAGTAAGGAATCACACAATATTTTCGCTGAATCAACTGGTAATTTGGTGGCTGATGGAAGTGCAAGAAAGTTTCCCTTGTACCATTGTAATCATCAAAGAAAATTAAATTATTAATTCGAAATAGCATTTGTTTATCTTTCATTTACTTATTAAAAATGGTTTAATTATATATGAATTGTTGTTTAGAATTATATATACATATTATGCTGATATAATTTTGTGTACAACTTTAGCAAGCAAGTTAATCGGTTTATTAATTAGCTCAAAATGTGGAACTTGTTAGTTTTTGACAAGTTATAAATATTTCAAAACTTACTCATAACATCTGCATCCACTGAAGAATCATGTTCACTGAGTTTGCTACTGATACATTGTTCACATGCTGCGTGCAGACACTCGAGGAGTTTTGGTTTGTCTTCCGCTGCAAAAGACTTGTTGCAGAAGACACACTTGGACAGGACAAGGCGAATTTCATTTTCTTGACTCTCTGTGGTGCATTCTATCAGTTCCTCACTGTCATCGTCGTTAACTGGATAGACACCTGGTAGTTGACCCTGTGCAGCACGACGTGCCGCACTCACTTCCAAGGGCTCCTCCTTGACGAGTAGTGCCGCGTTCTCAGCTGGCGTTTCCTCCATCACGATGGCTGTTGCGTCAAATTACAAATTGGATACCCCGTTATCGCATCACTCAGAAATTCAGACACTATACACTATATATACGTCACTATACACTCTTTTCACAAATTTTCATTTCGTCTGTAAAAAAACAAGCTACGACCACGATAAGGAGAAAGGTGACTGAAAGTGAAGGAAGGCCGGAGAAAAATATCGCGAAGAGAAAGCCGCCATCAGACTACATATATGTATGTACATATATAGTTTCGGAGCATTGGGCAGGCTGGCGGCGCGATAGTGCGCGGTAGTAATTACTGCTCGTGGTGATGCTCGAGGTAGAAAAATCGTGGAGAAGTAACAATCAACCGCTAAATATTCACCGGAGCGTAGATAGAGTACACAAAGGCATCACAGAGTAACAATGACAGAAAGCGAATAGTCGGTAACAGACATCACACCACCCAGATTAGCGGTTCTACTTTATACACATGGGCTCTGTTTTACCCTTGGCATCAGCTGCCTCGCGGGTACAGTTCGATATTTGTCCGCCGCGTTAACCGTCCAATGCGAAAATTGTCCAACATGTTTCCGACGTCGTAAAATGGAAAGATTGAAATATGTATGCATACATGAGTCAACGCTGAAAAGGAAAGGTGACTCTCCTCCGCCGTAGGTCTGACGATATATTGCCTTAAGATTTTTTTTTTTTTAATTTTCTTCCACAGTTTATTTACAATCTGTTTTTTATAACATTTAGTAAATTTGTTGACAACTGAAAAACTTAACATGAATCTAGTGCGCAGTTTCCCCCATTGGGGCCCATTGGGGGTTTTATTTATAAAAGAAAAAAGAATATATATATATATATATATATATATAAGTACGTGTAACAGTCACTTTGCGGACTTACAACGTTGCCAAGTCAAAACTTCGGGGATTCCCCTAATTCTGTTTCCGCCCCCAAAGGGGGCGGAGAGGGGAGGGTGGACAGAGCATGCGTAGCGGGGGGGCTCCCCCCCCGGTAAAACTAACCTAACCTATCCCCTCGCAAAACCCGCCTAAACTCCGTTTTTGGTGGAAATCTGGCAACCCTGTGGTCCTCAAAGTGACTGATAGATGCTTCTGAAGTTTGCGAGGTCAGACCCCAAACTAACAAAATGTCCTCAAACTTCCGGATATATGGATGGAATTGACCCCAAAGTATATAACAGTTGCATATACTTATAAATTTGTCTCCTGGCAGGTTCCAGGACATTTTTACATGGCAAATGGCAGTTTCCAGGACATGAAAGCTTGAGTAAGTCCATCAAGAACAGTAGTTTATGCTTTCGAAAGCTTTTTTAATGTATTTGGTTATCCTGTTTGTTCTATGGTAGCATGCTGATTTTGAAATCCAAATTGGTGGTCTGGGATAATTTTTTTTTTTGTGATGATAGAGTTTAGTCTAACTAGAAAAAGTTTTACAAATATTTTTTATAAAATTGGCAGTAAACTTATGGGTCTATATGACGTAATTCTGGTGTTTTACCGGGCTTATTGGGTATTAGTATAATTTGAGCAATTTTCCATTGTTTTGGATAATGCTGTATTCTATAAATGGATATAAATCTGATTGCTTTTGGAGGAAGCTCCTTGATGAGTTTACCATTGATTCGGTCGTATCCTGGAGTCTTTCTTGTATTGATTTTGGCTATTAATTTTACTACTTCGTTGAACGTCACGCTCTTAATATGCGCTTGTTGTTCGATGAATTTATATCGGTTTCTTTCAGTAGGTCTTCTTCATCATCTGCCGTAATGTCCCGAGCAATTATTGGTTGAAAAACATTTTCAAAATGTGCTGCGAAGGCGGACGCCTTTTCTTCGTAACTTCTGGCCCACTTATACTATTATTTATTTTTATTGGAGGTATGAAATTTTGAGGGCGTTTGATTTTTTTTGGAGCTTTCCAAAGAGAGTAATCGCTAGATTCAGTTGCTGATAAATTTTTTAGGTAATTTTCAATGCCATTATTTTTTTCTTCTTGCAAAAGCTTCTTTAATTCCTTAATTGATCTATTTCATTTGAGTTTATCGATGGTGGCTTTTGTAATTTGCCAAGTTTTCCTTAGTTTTCTTTTTTCTTTAAGTTTTTCAAGTATGTAGTTAGGAATTTGCGTCGAGAATGTTTCAGGAGTTGGAGGCGTTGAAATTTCAGCAGCCTTGCATATTATGATATTAAAATTTTCAATTTCAGTTTATCATGTCCAGTTTTTATAGAGGAAGTACATGAGATGTTGCTGTCTATAAATTTTTTAAACTTGTTCCAATTGGCTTGTGGTACAAGTATAGTTTACTTTGTTTATGTTACCAATTCGGATATACCTTTTGGAGTTTGTAATTGTACTTAAGTAAATTAAGTAAATCGTAAGGTCCATGATAACAGGCGAATGGTCAGAGCTAAGATCTAAGCACGATTTTGCTGCAAAGAGATTTAAAGGGATTCCTTTAACGACAGCAAAGTCTATTAAATCTGGAGTTTTGTTTATATCACTTGGCCAGTATGTGCTCCGGTTGATACTGTGCGGTGCAATTTAGTGATTGTATGGTCGCATACAGTTGACGTCCTCTAGTAGGACTTGGAGTCAACGATCTAGAACCCCACTACTGATGTTTAGCGTTGTAACCAGTCAGGTCTTCAACTGTGACACTTGTTGCTTGCAAGTAATCTTCTTCAGTTTTATTATTTTCAAAATGTTTTATTTGTGATTTAATGATTATAGCGGTTTCTCCATGTACCTTTCCGTCAGGATGTTTTGTATCGTAGATTTCGTAGTTTGGGATTTTCATATGATTTTTCTGTGTAAAGTGAGTTTCGGAGATAAGCATAAATATCGATATTATGTTGAATTAGAAATTTGTTTAATTCCAAGGTTCTCTGACTGAGACCATTTGCATTCCAGAAAACTATTTTTAAAGCGTTTTTCACGTTGTAATTACTTCCACCCGCACCGTAGGTAGGCACGAAGTATTGAATTTGGTACGCTTTGAGTTTCCGAGTTTCATACTTTCAGAATTTTTTATAAGTACCCATCCGAATTTAAGTTTCAATTGCTCATTTTGTTCGTTAGTTACTAACTAACCTAAAATAACTGTCACAACCTGCCTAAAAACCTGCCTAAAAACCTGCTTCCATTTTTGCCAGGGTTATTCTGGTGAGATATGGACGAAGAGCCTTAAATATTTTAGATCGCTGTGATGTAAACTTGCGGACTTCGAATGTTTCCAAAAGCGTATAATTATAATACTCATACATAACACGCATACATTTCTAAAGCTCGCGGACAGTTTTTTAATACGCAAATATACGCGCAAGTAATGTATATTATTTTGCGCTAACGAAAATGTACATTAAATCTTGTGTTGGTGGCTTTAGAGTTCTAGAATTCAGGGAGAAGTTTAGGGAGTATTCATATTCCAGTTAGGGAGATTTAGGGAGAAATGGATATGAGGAGATTACCAAACATGCATCTGGCAACACTGTACGGGAGAGCTCATCAGCTCATAGCAGCATTAGCAGTTAGTAGCAGCGGTAGCAGCAACGAATATAAGCATTGTTCGTTTTGCAATACCTGGATTCCTCCGAGTCGCTCCTTTTTCAATATAGATATAAAAATTACATTGGCAACCTAACCTAACCTTTGATTTAGAGCGATTTGGAGCGGCTCCGAATCGCTCCTACGATACAAAACGAACAATGCTATTGACGCATACTATATTCGTTGGTAGCAGTTAATAGTTCGACTATATACAATTATATATAACTGTACATATATACATATCTGCTATTATTGAAAAGGATTATCAAATTTATTGAAATTACTTCGACCCGCACCGTAGGTCGGACGAAGTATTGATTTTCTTACTGAAAATGGAAGAATTTGAAAAAATCGATTGGTAAGTTTCACGAAAAGTTTTAATGTCAATGTATACCGGCATAAGGCTATATGCGGAAATTATCGAGATTAAGTAATTTTAAGATGTGACCGCTTCTATCCTAATCACTTTCTAACCAACTTCTTTATGTAGTAAATAAAACATTTTGAATTGTATTTAAATTGCACTTTTTACTTATAATCACTTGAAGAGTTAATTGTCGCATCAATAAATTCGTAGTGTTGTCTTTGTTAATATGTACCTGAAGTTCGTATCGTTCAAGTTAATTTATGAATTTCAATATGTGATTAAATTTGTATATATATTTTCATTTCAGGCAAACAAAAATTGATGACATCGTGGATGAGAGGTTTGTTAGCGAAACACGTATGAGAGATGAGAGTTCAATGTATAAAATATTAAATGGAACATTGCTGGACCCATTTTATGATCTCAGAACAACTACAAACGGGAATGCAAATGCTATAGATAAAAAAGAAAAAGCACCTAGGAAAAATCAAAATAAAAACAAAGCAAAAAGTAAAAGAAAAAAGGCTAATGCATCTAATGCAAGTAATAAATAGAGTATTTGTAATCAAATTTATATTTTATAGTTTATAAGTGTTTAAATTTCATATTTAGTATGCTGGTTTATATGAATCATATAGATGTATTGTTGCTGTAAAACAAGGAAGCATTTCTGATGTTAAATATTCATGCATGATTCCTACACAATGTACACGCAATCGCTAATGTATATATTAAGTAATATAGATATAATAGCTATTGGAATTGAGGTTTTTGAATATGCCTGAATGACAACACGTTGTGGATTATAGTTTAAGAAGAAATGATTTTTTGAGTTTCCGTTATCGCTGAGAGGCCATTTTATTCAAAGTGGAGTAAAAACATCAGCTATTGAAAAATTAAACTTTTATTATTAGAATCAAGAATAATTGATTTATATATTGCCGTATTCAATTTTCAAATGTATTTTCTGAAAATAAAATAAAAAAGTGATAATAAACTGTTATTCCATAAGTTTATCGAATATTGGTTTTTAACGATATTTTTATGTGTATTCAAGTATTTATTTTTCAATTATTATTAATCTAATTAATAATAGTCGACATCATTGACACGATTCGTTTGATGCGTGAACTGAAAAAATGGTGTCATATATTCCTGTCACCAATTTTTTTATTAACAAATTGAGACTTAATGAAACTACAATGTAATTTGAAGATTGACATTAGATGCTTTTATTTTTTTCTGTTTTTGTTGCATCTGTTTTTCAAGCCCAAAATATAATTGGTTCTGTCAACGAATATAGACGCTTATATAGAAGGACAGAGGACAGAGCCCGTGTTAAATGGTGAGACGAATTATAGTTCCCCAAAGAGTCATATTCGCAATGAGAGTGAGACACAGCCACTCTTATGTACAGTACATTTGTTGTCCTTCTGTTCCCCTGTCTCATCTTCCCTATACGCTCTGGGCTTCTATATGCTCCTATATTCGTTGGTTCCGTGCAGTAATTGTTCTGTGCGTGTACAGCTCCAGCTTATCCAAAAACGGGCTATAGAAGAAATTCTATTGGTTGATGCGAGTTGTCATGTACAGTCACACAGTTACCAACGAATATAGACGCATATAGAAGCACTGAGCATATACGGCAGATGGGACGGAAAGTTTTCGTCCGCGAGATGGCACCACTCCTCGCTTTTCGG
>JAPYZR010001202.1:0-28310 GCA_030522945.1 Trichopria nigra | reverse complement strand
CATTTCAACGAGAATAATAGTAAGGGCATATATAACATTTCTTTCTGGTTAATATAACCAAATTTCTGGTCATTTTAACCACATTTTTTTTTGAGTGTAATAATCTCTCTTTCCTAATCTCTAACAGAGCACATTTATAAATCGAAAAAAAGGATGACCACCATCAAACGAAACGCGAATTATTCCACCACAATCAATCGATATTCCCATTAATTTTCTATGCTCTAGCACCTGGATTCCCGAGCGTGCTTCTAGTACCGCTTTTGAGTTATCGAGCCAAAGGCACCAGAACCAGCCTGTTATTCAGACCTTCGTGTTTGCTCCGCAAACATACCCAGATTAAGAATTCTTTAGCGGGTATTTGATACGGTCAGCCGTAAGTGGTTGGAGTTGACAGTACTAAGGGTAGTGCAGTACTGACGTGCCGGCCACAGTACACACCCAATATGAACCCACTTAACATATTAAATGTAAGCAAGTCATAACTGGCAGTATATTTCATTGTCGCAGTATATTCAGGGGGGGGGGGAGGGGCGAATGTTCGCTCCTATTCCAGGGTACCCACAATGAAGATGGAATTCGTCACGTAAAAGCACCACTTAAATTACTTAATTGGATCGTCATGACCAAACGAAAACACTTCGAAGTCGCTTCTATATTTCAATTTAGGTTGAGTTTGTCGAAATTCGTGGAATTATGCCAATCAACTAAATTTAGCACATTTCCGTATTTTAATAAATGACAGCAGGTGGTATTCGAGGATTTCAATTTTACGCCGCGAATTCGTCCCGAAATCGTTTGCTGCCCGGGCGTTACGTAGCGACCGCCGTTTCGCAACAGCCGAATTCATATTTCATGATACAGCGGGTCGGAAACTTACCGTGACGAGAATACACGCGGCAAGAAGTTGACCTAAGCGTGTCATCCGCGACGGAACATCCGTTGCATTATTCATGCGAAACTGTTACGGAGTTTGCTCTGCGCGGATATTGGTCAGAATTGCATGGTAGCCTGAAACGGCGCTCGGTACTAGTAAAGCGACGAGGACCGGCGAGCAGTTCGCACTTTGGAATCGGGTTAACGCGATTGTGATATCGATTCGCTGTCTTTCTACGATCTTTTCCTAGTCTCATCCGCTTGCCGTTATACGTCAACGGATAAAGAGAACATCGACTATACAAGGAGAAGAATGGGGAATGCAATGCCGCCGTTATTAACGCGTCGAATCAACGACCTCTCTCCGGAGGAGGAAGCGATAGAGAGAGAGAGAGAGAGAGAGAGAGAGAGAGAGAGAGAGAGAGAGGGACGATCATTCGTTTATATCGACTAGCACATTGCGCGTTGCTCTATAGCAAACTTTCCCGGCATTCAAGCGCGTTCAATTGGAGATTAGCATTCATTCAACAATCCCCGCTTTTCAATATTCAACGTCCTTTATGATTTTTATGAAGCCGGGACGCGAATGAATAATTAATTACGCGATAATAAGGAATTTATGGACGTTAATTGTCTTGCCACTATTAGACATTGCAATTTATGGGAATTTTACGTCACCTTTACGTACTTTTTAATGGGGAGTGGAAATCAATTTTAACAGCCATCTAATAAGATGGCTTTTAATTTCACATGTATTTTCAGATACGACTTAATAAATCATTTACAATAATATCATATAATGCCAGCGATCTACCCCAAGAAGCACTAGGCGTCCATTGGAGGTACATTGGATGTTCAGATATATGTACGAATGATAGGCGTCCAGAAGCAGTGCTAAATCGGTGGTTGGAGAATCGGATTTCTGATCAGAAGTACTTGGTTCTAATCCCGATCTCTGCCATCTGTCATGGGGACACCTCTCTATTTATTTATATGAATACAATTATCTAATAACACCAAGGCTCAAGTTGTTTCCACCTTCATAAACTGTAGGTCTCGTCGTAAGGGTTTCCAGATCGTAAGGGTTTTCCGATATAAAAATGTACTGATATAATGGCACTGATATAAAAATGTTGGAAGCATATTTATAATCAAGATGGCGAATCATTCCGAAGCATCCCGAATTCAAACTATATTATATGCATCCCCATCCCCGTCACGGATCGGGACTCGGGAGTAGTCGGCCGGTCATGCGGTTCAAATTGTGTCACCTAATTGCGCTTATGCCCTATCCATATGTTTTATATCAGTGTTTGGGGTATTTCGGTACTTCCCCAAACTGTCCCAATATTAGGTCTGATGGGAAAGTGGATCCTCAGACAGGGTCCTGCTCCCACTCTTATAATCCCCACCCGATTCCCTTCGGCCTTATGCACTCTCCATGGTTCCAATTTTCCTATCAAAAATCTTACCATCTCAAGAATGCTATGTAGGCCCTATCCAAATAATAAATATCGGTGTCTCGCGTGCAACGTAAGAGGGGTCCAGTAACAATATCGGGGGTTTCAGAAATGTAAAACCCCGGAAGTGTGACATTTTGAGAGGGAACATTGAAAACATTTATTACTTTATCGCCCCGTAATAGTTTCTTCGGGATCAAATTGATGTCGTTGCGGTAATATAATGATATACGAAAATATTCCTAGCCCGTCAAAAGATCCATATCTCTTCTCCTCATAATCCGTATAATTTTTCACGTTAAAAGGTTTTTTGCCGTTATGTTTTACGAATGCCTTTATATTATTATATTAATTCCATCGCCGCGTTTTTTATCGTTTAATGTAATGAGTTTGTCAGGAAACGAGTTTACGGCATGGAATTTCCCAGTCCTAAAACTTACTACGAATACCTGGGCTCGCGAATTTACGCCTATAAGACAGTATATGGTTTTTTAAATTCAAAATGTCGGATCCAAAATGAGCCTTAAAAACTAGCCTAACCTAACTGTCACAATACTGCCTGAAATACATATACGAGTTGTCCACATTATGCCTGCATCGTGTAACTTTCCTGCCACCGAAACATCCACCAAAAATTTAACGATGACGGTCATCAAAATGGCCATTATTTGTCATCGAAATAGCCACTTTATACTCAAAAGCGTCCTCGAAAATAGACGGTTCACATACTTATATATGTATATGTATTATGTAATAGCAATCAGAAATAAATTATATGTTCTGTAAATTCGCATCATTATTATATTGACGATATTAATTGAAATTCCGCGGGACCCCGAAAATGGGAATTATGGGCGATTATTATAATTCCTGTTATGTGATTCCCAATATTATTATACCTCGCGAAAAGTACGGTTCGCTGGGTTTTCACTTTGTTTTTCCACCGATTACCACCGCCAATTAAACTCGCGCGGTTCTCTCGGGCGTGTTAAAGCCTCCGAATGGTTTTATTTTCTTGTGCCCCTTTTTTTTTTTTTTTTTTGTATACTTGCATACTTTCCGTGCGCGTCCAAATGAATTTCGCCTGTAAAAATCGGCTCTTAAACGTCGCTGAGCTGCATTATACTTCGTCCTATATATATATCGGGGAATAATCAAAAGGAAATTTTGAATTTTGAACGTGATAGATATATGTATATATCACGAATATAAATTTTTGTAAAGTTAAAAATAAAAAGGATATCGCATTGCCATAAAAGCATAAATGTATAAAACGTAATAAATGTCGACATTTATCATATACATTGAATGATCTCTCTTGTTGAGCACCATATATATGTGTGTGTGTGCCTGAACCATAAACGCAAAGGTCTCCTGCATGGAAAAATGTTTCTTTTACAATTTTCGCCGATCGTTAGCGTGTGATTGGATTCGAATTGGAAATATAGCATTGAAATGCGTGTTTTTATCCGAGCCCGGAATTCGCGATAAAGAAACAGATATATATATATATAGTCAGACGAAGGTATTGAAATTTTCGATATTTATTCGACTGAAATGCAATGTACACAAAAAGAACGTAGACTCGCAACCTTTTGATAACTGATTCATCGCATCCGGCGAGCAAATAGTCATTATCGCTAATGAGAAATTTTCTGACCCGATTCGATTTTTAACCCGTATATTATAGATAATCTACTAAGTAATTGCTCCGGATCAAGGCATAATTATATGTAATGGGAATATAAGCGACTGATGTAATTAGCCGAGGGTTTATGCGTGTGTGTATACCCCGTGCGCGGATTTAAGAGATAAACAAAAGCCTCTGTTATATACGTATGTATACGCGTGAAGAAGAAAAAAAAAATCTTAAAAAGGATGCGGAAAAACGCGAGTTAAATACACGGGCTCATCCGGCCAGGGCCGCCTTTTCATCGAGATATACGTAATCTATGCACTCAAAGCCGGTGAGATCAAAAAGATGTGCGACCGACGCGACGTGCCGCGGTTCTTTATTCGAATGCGCACGCATACGTAAAAAACCGGAAAAAAGGAGGGAAAACGAATTTTCCGCAACGCTATACAATGTAAAATACGACATATATATATATATATATACAGCATATGTACGGAGCTTCCTATAAGCATCGTGAAATTTTACTGGATAAAAAAATCTGCTATACCGGCTGAAGGTAAGTTTTCATATCCCTCAAAACGTCATTTATTTTCCTTTCCACTTTACCGTTTTATCGCAAATTGCGTTTTTGCGCAAAAAGTATTTCGAATGATATCTTACACGTTGAAACCTGAATTGAAAATCTCGTTGCAAGTGACATCTATATATATAGTGAAAATACGTGTACTTGATTTATATATTAGCCAAGCGTTTTTACGTTGGTGTGCTTCGACACGCCAGGTCGGCGTTATTCGTGTAAAGTCGTTATTTAAGCGTTCGATTTTTCTGTGACGGTATATTACTTTGTTACATTTTTCATAGTTATATTATGTAATTATATTTATATTAATAATATTGTTTATAAAACAATTATTTTCTATATATGTGTATAATAAAATTGTTATTGGTTTTTGGTTTATATGTTTGCAACACTGACGTTACTTTATATATATTCATAGAAGAACGTGTCATCCGGCCCACATAGAAATGAAGTCTCATCACATTTGAAATATTGTAATTGAAATATTTCAAGAATATTCTGGAAATGTCACAAACGAAATGTCCCAAATGTAACATTCTCGAAACATGTAATTTGTAACATTCTGTACGCATGAATCGCATGATTCTGAAAATATTCTGGGGATATCGCATTAGAAATGTCTCACAACACCTGAAATGTGACATTGTCAGAATGCTTCGCAGTAAACGTTGCAGAATATTTTATGAATATTTATGTATTATATAATATTGTAAAAAAAAATTGATTAATATGTGCAATTAAAAAATGCAGGCAATAAATGTGACGTTCTGATATTCTAGGGACATTCTCGAGACTTCATTTCTATGTGGGATATGTATATATGAATTTTATATATGTGGTATTCCGTATATATGTGTACGGTTATTTTTTGATGGGTTCTTTTGCTTTTGTTGTTACATCAAAGAAGATCAGAATAAAATGCGGAACAATGTTCCGGAACGAGAACGTAATTGTTTCGGAACAGTGTTCACTCGGTATCTTCAGAATGGCTCAAGAATATCTGCAGAACATCGAAAATGTAAAGCAGCATCCTTCCGTAAATTTCTAGATGTCTCAGAACATCTCTAGAATGTCTCAGCAATATTGTGAAATATACCTAGAATGTCTGCCGAATTCTAGTATAATGCTTCTAGAATATTATGGAAATGTCTTCAAAATGTCCCAAGAATATTTGCAGAACATTGGCAATGTCTCGGTTATAACTCAGAATATGCTCAAAATGTCTCTAGAATGTCTGTACAATATTGCAAATGTCGCAAGATTATCAAAAAGGCGGACATGAGATGATCTGGAAATGTCTCCAAAATGTCCCTGAGAAGGTCTCCAGAATGTCAATATCTCAAATGAAATGTTCTGAAGACGTCATCGTGATATTACATTTCTATGTGGGATAGGGAGGGTGGGACAGAATACCTATACCAAGTAAAACATAATAATTTGAAGTATAGTTAATTGAGGAAAATGAGTAGGTTTTCTAAAATTGACCAATTACAAGTCGAGATAACCCAGATTATAACGAATGACTGAGAAAACCTTAAAAATTGTTATATCGTGAGTCATTTATTAAATTAAATGTATGTCAGTAATTGTGAGTAAATACTTAAAATACGCGGAATTTCATACCGAATAAAACAGTCATGGGTTTTTTAAAATTGACAAATGAGAAGTCGAGATAGCGAATCTGGAGCAAATGTTGGTTTGATGGTCGCAGAGCCCCTATACTTTTTATCTGATTTTGACAATATTCGATTAATCAATTGATATCAATTTTTGTAGGTTATTCCATTTCTTGTACAATTTTATTGTTGTTTTTGAATGCATTTGAAAATTTGTTTAAATTTTTAACTGACATTCCTTTTTTGGTATTTATTAAAATCTACAATTCTGGTAAATTACAATATTTTAAATTCAGATTTCTCTGCGGACTTTCTTGGATCATGGAAAATTTGTAACAATTTTGATAAACATTCGTCAACATTTATTTAAATATTGAATATGGAAATACGAATATGAATTCGAATATTTGAAATTTGAATATGAAAATTTGCTTGCCTCTTCATAAGTCTTCGTTTATTTTCATAATTGTTATGACTTTTCATTCGTTTCGTGTTTAAATGTTATGCAAATAAATTTTCAGCGACTTTCACCAATCTCTTGCATATTTATATATTTTTCGCCAATAATGTATAATGCATAATAAGTCTGTCCTTGATGTTTAAGAGGGTTTGTTTACATTCTTCCTTACTTTCAGTAAATTTTCTTGCTTAATTCAAGATTTCAGTCACATTTCTCGTCTGAATTTAAGTATTTCTTGTTAGAGTGTAGTATTTTTATTTTTATTCAAAATAAGAGATGTTTCTCAAATTTACAAATTTAAAAAAGGATTATAATCCATCTATAAAAATGTATCTTCTAATCGATATTTGATGAAATTCAATTATTTTCTGTGATTTTTCAAATTCTCACCAATAATTAATGATAATTTTCAAAAATTATCTCGATCTGTCTATATTTTTCGTTAATTTTTTATTTATCCATATTTCAGATTGTAGGTTTAATTATATTTTTATATATTATATTATATTTGCAATGTTTTTAATTGACACCTCATCATAATGTATCTAAATTAGCTGCAAGGGCCAACATCAAATAATTCACCACAATTAAAATATCAATCGAATCAAAATTTTGCCATATATATATATGTCAAGGCGAACATTCTTGTATGTGTAAAAGCTTACGATCACGTGAAGTTCTCTTTAATATATGTTCGCCTTGAAGGAATCCACTTCTCATATTTGTTCTTAGGCTGAAAAATATGTTTTCAACCCGTGAATGGCAAGAATCCAGCATTTCGAAAAAAGGGAATTGAAGTGAAGTAAATTTCTTTTTTAAATCGCTACGTCATGATAAAAATCTTTTTGATACATGCCAAAAGTTACGAAGGAAAATTTATATAAAAATAAAAATTGTTATTGTCAATTATTATTTATTTATAAAAATGGAAATGATATGGTTAATCAATTTTTTTACGTAAACAATGAAAATGATGTTTTTTTATATTTCCGAAATATGTATATACTTTTTGTCTCTTTATATATACTCGTGGAAATTTAAATTATTATTAGAATGTGTCGGAAATTGTAATATAATTTATTAATTATAAATTATTTCCACGAATTCTCAAAAAATATTTTTGTAAGATATATATTTTTTTTTTCGTATTTGTCATATTCTGGTTTTGTCAGAATAAAAAATTGAAAATTTCAGAAAATGATTATTTAAAAAATGTTGTCCGCCATATTGGATCTGTCATTTTGAATTTTGAATATTTGACTTCCAGATTTATAATCAGTGATCACTAAAATGAAGAATCACGATCAAGGATTAAAAGAAAGCATCCGTCTTCTCGCCTCATTAATATTTTCGGTTAAGACCACACAGACATTTTTTAAAATAAATTCATCATAAATAAAGTCATTAAAATGATTGAAAAGTGTTAAGTATAAATCCCAGGTTCGACTTAAAGCTGTACATTGTGTTCGGTTTTTTTTTTTTAAATATATAAAAAAAATTGCATTTTATTTCGAGTTCATATATTTTACGAAAATCTCTTTTGTTTTTTGTTTAAAAAATATGTATTGCTAGAGTTTTTTCTTCTTTTTGTTTATCGAGTCCTGAAGTATTTGTACCGTAACAAACTTCAGATGTATCTGATGCAAATATTCGAGAAAATTCGTTTCAAGCTTAATGCATCTCGTAATTTTCTGCAAGTTAAAAATGTATTGTTTTTCTTTTGTTTGTAAAAGAGTTGTTATAATATATACTTCTGCGCATACCTGAAGTGTGTTTTTATATATAAATGGATTCGACTATTTCATTTATATATATATATAAAATAAAAAGTAGTCTACAGTAAAAATGCTGGTTCCCATTTTGCATTTCTGCCAATCTTCGTAGGTGCATGTTAAACGAATTCTGTAATTTTCCATCAAATTCCTATGTATATATACTCGCCCATACAGAGAGGTATGCCATTCTTTCCACCCACACGTTATAGGGTCGTTATATACGCGGTGTTGCAAAAAGTAAATGTCAAAATTTTCAGAAAATTAATTAAAAATATACGTTTAATTAGGTAAAGAATAATAATTGTTTCGATGGTTTGGATTCTTCTAATTTCAAGCCTTTATTAAATAATATGAAGTATAGCATTATTGTTTCATATTATTTCAAATTATTCATCGCCTCGAATGAGTATATAATTCAATTTCTCCTATGTGTAGGAGGAGAAACGAAATATTTTTCGTTTTTGCAATAAAACGACTTTTTTTTCATATACGTGTAAATCCCCAGTATCCGAATCGAAAACTAAAAGAAATATTCATGGACGTTTATTGTTTATCCAATTAGAATGCTTTATTTAATTTTGTTTTCAAGTCACTTCAAATTTTACCGAAAAGCAGGTCAAATAAAATTTTTGTCTATGTATACCAAAAAAATTCCGATCTTGAAAGAAAATTATTATTTCATTGCATGATTAAATTTTATCGTATCGTTGAAGTAGAAGATAGTAGGATTTGTTGATGTATGACAAAAATTGAAACTTTTCAACACAAATCATTTTTTTAATTAGTTTTTGTGAGCTGTTGACAAATTTTAAATATATTTTGTTTAAACAAAAATTTCAACACTTTTATACATACACTTATACATACACCTCTAGCGATTGGTTTAGAGATTAAGAAAAAATGTTTGGTCTTGTTCATGGACGACATTCTACAATTGTATATAGAAATTCGAGCTGTGCTGCAAGTCCCTGAGCGACTTTTTTATTATTAACCTCACTTTTTGCGGCTGTACTGTAACGCCGTTAAAAAAAGGAAATATTTTTTGAAAACTTCCCCGGAAACATTGAAAGTAACAATTACCTAACATTTCCATCAGTTTTACGCAACTGGCACAATGCTGTTACGTAATTGTTATGTAATTGTCAAAATTGCTTCAAGAAAAATGAAATTTTCAATATTTTTTTATAATAAATCGGAGAATCGTCATGCACAAACAGTGAAATATCACTTTTAAAAGAGTAAAAATTTAATTTTTTGAAAAGAATGGTTCAATTTTTACGCCAAGAAATTGGTATAGAACGAGATTGGTTTCTTTGAAATCTCGTAATGATTATATACAGATGCTCGATATTGAATTTTGAAAGCATAATTTAAACGAATGATCTTTTCTAGATTTTATTATTTTCGTGAACAATAAAAGTTTGTTCTTCCCAAACGTCATCTATACAATTTCGAATCTTATGCATTAGATTTGCACGCATACTTATAAGTGAACGATCATGTATGCATTTGTGCTTTTAAGACATTTAGAGTTTAGTATTTATAGAATTAAAAATGTGTGTATATTTTTCAGATAAATAGGAAGAAAGTGGGCAGGACTGTAAAAAAAGAAAAATAGAATGAAAATCTTTATAATTAGTTTTTTTCATATTTTCTTTGAATATTATACGAATAATGATAACGATTCGACTTGACGAGGGATAAAATGAATTAAAAGTTATATTTTGTTAATAATTTTGTTATAAATAAGCGCTTCAATAACTATTATTAAAGAGAAATTATACCAATTTAATACAAAGATAATCTTGTACATATAAATTACACGACTTATGCAAACAATAGAATACAATTAAAAATAATAATCAAAAAGATGAATGTATAACTGTGTTATAATTTAAAATATCCAATGTGGAAAGTAGAACACAATCAATTCATGCAGTTTATAATATTCTGCGATTTATTTTTAAATTGCAACTTTAAAAACTGACTAATAAATGTAATATAATCTTATCAAAAATCTTATCGAATTTAGGTAAGAAAGTAACATTTTAATACTTTTCAATGAATCAATAAATAAAATTTACAGTGATTTTTTTTTTAATTCTTTTAATTGAAATTTCATTTTAAATAATTTGATTTAAAATTATAAATTAATAAGGCAATCGCAACCAGGTGTTGCATAACATATTTTTAAGTTAAAATTACGACATATATTTTTAAGAATGTGAATTAAGGATTTTGTTATTGCTGCTGTCGATCCAACAAAAAAACCGACTACTTTTCATTTAGGAAAATGTGAAATTTTATGCAGGTTAATATACCTATTTAAAAAATTGAAGGATTTTAAAAGAAAACCGATTATTTACACAAAGAAATTATCCTCCGTAACCTCGTGGTAACGAATTTTTTGACAATTCATACTCTGATGTCTGACACATCATTCAACACAATTGATAAAATATATGATTGATATATGTATAATCTTTTTTGTTAAAATTGAATTAAATTGAAGATGATCTATAATATATTAATAAAATTTGTATTTAATAGAATTTTGCAATAATTGATAAAACATGCATTTTTTTACAAATACAATTGCAAATATAAATAAATAAAAATAAAAGTTATGAAAATATTATGAAATATATTTCTTTCGCAATATCTGTCTGCCCCTCCCCCACCCCCCTCCTCTTACATCATTAAAATAATTATTAAAATCGTCTTTTAATCCTTGAAGTCCATTTCAACTATCCATCTCAATTCCTGTCTAATAATCTTAATTAATAATAGTTGCTAATCAGATTGCCGTGTTGTTAGCCAAGTAATATCAACTGTCAGCAATATATAGCGATTAGGGGTTGAATTTCAAGTTCCTTAATATCAAGTTTGGTATAAAGTTGAGACTTCAAACGATCTCTTGACCGAATTCACTGCACTTTATATTACTAAATGCATTTTCAAATTCTTAGGTTAGCAACTTTATATAAGGATAGAAAACTTTAAGAATAGGAAATTTAATTTTAACTTTACGACAGGTTCGCGGGCAAGTTCTTCCCTTCTTTTTTCCAATTTCTCTCGATTCATCGTATGATTAGAAATATATCAAATTTTTATTTATATATACATTTATCAGAAATTATGCAATCATGAACTATAATTATAGAAAAAATTAACTAAGTATAGAAAATAGTTTCCAAGCCTCATAAATACAAATTGCACCAAACTTTATACGATATAACATAGATCGGTACTGTACGAAGTAATTATAAACAAGTACGGGTATAATTACGCGGCTGCGTTACTTTCATTAAAAATTACATTTAATTTATTAAAAGCTCTTTTTTATCGAAAGCGAAAATTGGAAAATTCATTGTTGAAATGTTGAAAGTATATTCATTATGTAAGAACGATGCTACAGTGTTCGGTGAATTAATTAACCGATATGCAGCGACAAGTGAATGTTACCCTATGCAAATTAACCTGTATAATTTACTTTAATTTTGTGCAATATTGCTGTACTTAAATCAACAGCGACGATCGTACATTATTATACTATTTCCGGTGTTTAGTGTAACGCTGTCAACGGACATGATGATTGTAATTAAGTAAATAAAGTATATATGTTGACAAATACAAAGTCAACGTTATCAAGTTACGATGAGAATTTCATTGTAATAATAGTAATATAAAAGTTGAAAATTGATAAGACAAAACTGTATATTATCATCATCATCATCATTACAATAATAATAATAATAATTGTTATTATTATATTATTATTATTATTATCATTTGGGAACCATAGTCCAAACAATTTCTTCATTTGATATCAATTTTCATTCGATAAACCATAAGTATAGCAATATCGGCGTAATGGATCTTCGAGATGTTTGAATGCTTCAATTTTTCCCAATTTTCCTCATCTTTTAAAAGTCGAACTTGATGTTGGTTTAACGGTTTTGAAATACCGTAACAGGATATATCGATTAGAGAGGTTTCATCTCTATATAGAGCAGAATCACCCTTGCACCGTATATAGGTATCTTCCATCGTCTCGACAAACTCGATATTATAATGGGTTAGACCGTTACAGCCGTTTCACATTATTCAATTTACTTTAATACTCATCGATGTGATGAATAAATAATATACGAAATTGTCTTTGCTATTAATCAGATCAATGGATTCATTAACATATTCTTGAAGCCGTAACTTGTACCTACTATATGTATACGCTCTTGTATGTATAAATCATAACTCTTGATTTCTTGTATATCATATTTATCGTTACTGATCTAGATCTACATGATGAATTTTTATCATTGTTTAGTTACCAGCAATCGAAAAATGATTGATGCTTCAACAATTAAAATTTTCAGAAATCGCTGGGATCAAAATCAAAGCGCAACGCACTCACTGAACCTGAAACCCTATAAGACAATGGACAATGTGAAAGCTCGACTCTTGAATCCCGAGTACAGGCAAACCTTCAAGTTGGAGCTTTATCATCCTTAGACCAGCAGAATATCCTCGAGGAAGTGAAAATAAATCATTCGACTCGAGAACTACCACCTGCTAGAGCTTCTAACTGTTCAATGTACAAAAATTAATTTCTTTGTATCCCTCTTAATATTTTATTTTCCGAACAATATCTTTGATCTGTTATTACATATATACATCTGAATGTTGACGAAAAAGTTCTGTAACTGAACGGTGAGCAATGCTAAGTATCATTATATTGGAAGTGTTTATTTGTATCATTATACCGAAAGTGTGCACAGATATATCATCGTCAAGTGATAGATGGCCCTCTTCGGGATCTACTATAATATTTCAACGTGTTGATGTATGCATCCGTCTTGTTTATTAGATTTGCAGCACATAACTTAACTCACCAATCACTTTTCGGTAACGCGGTATTATGGATTCTCATTGCCGGTCATTCCGGATTCTGCTGGGTCATTCCATCAAAGCATTTCACATTTATCGGAAATAACTTTCAGTCTGTTTTAACTCTGTTGATTATTGAGTTGGCTGAACAATAACGGATCAAGAATAATGTAGAGGAGGTTAAAAAGTAAGCATTGCTAAGTTTACAATTCTTTAGTGACTATTCTGGATGAAGTTTCTGCTATCATGTCCAAATTATTATTAGGATAACCTTCACCTCACCAATGAAACCTCATTTGAGTTAATGAGAACAAAGTCTTGAACCCATCGACCTGACACCTAGCGAAGGGACTCCAGTATACCTTAAATGGTGAAGCATACCTTCTTCATACGATTGTCATTCATTCCAATGCAATATTTTTTTCACGCCATCGTTCTAGAAAATAGTTTCGTCATCAAATAGCGTGCCACTTCTCGCATTAACATTTCGGACACATAGCGTAAATTTGTTCCTCTCAGTCAAACGCAATATCGCGAATTTAATCCCAGAAGAGCTTAGTAGTTGCCTAAACACGTCCCGAAGTGCTCGCAGCAGCCGAATCATTTGCATACGCGTATGCATATAACTTCGCAGAGTAGGTGCCTTTACGTCCGCACTCCAGCCTCATCCTATTACAAAAGGGGAAACGTGCGGAAACTGTCGAGATTGTACCGAGTAAGGAATCTACGCGTTATGCATGCTCGCACCCACAATGGATTGACAATTTCACCTCTGAATTCGCTTTTCGGAGTGAAGCGCCCCGAAAGGATATTTTTCTGCTTGTCGGGGCTGAATTTCGTTAGCATATACGACGAACCGTTTTCGAATTACGTATGATAGATCGTAAAGTGCCTAAAAGACATTTTAAAGCATCTGAAGTAGGAATCAAGTTAAATGGAGACCAAAAGTTGTTGGCAAAAAAGCACGAAAGCAACGAATTTCAGGAGGTCGCAAAACAACAAATTCGAGTTACCCGAAAGGTTATGTCGACGTCAAAGTGATATATGCGCTGCTACCGCGTACGTCCCTCGATGCCGCGGCGAAAAACTGATATAAATTTCCATCTCGACTCGGACGAATGCAAAATACTCGGCGCGTCAAACTCCTACTTTAACCTAACTTTCGGCCCTACACTACTACATCGGGCGCTTCATTGAACAACCCACGTCCTTGTTTTGCTCTCTTTTCTTTACCCGAACAGTAACGCATTTCTCTCGTTAAAGTAATCAACAAATTGATGCAGTTAAGCGCAGAACTCCAACTTCCGGGGCGTTTACTATTTGCCATTACTTTATGAAGACGTTGCTCAGGGATTGCAAAGTTTTACGAAGGAGCGATAATGCCGCCCGGTATTGAACTTTCTTTCCTGCTGGCGGTAGTTCGTACGTTCGCGTTAGTGTCGACATTAACGCAGTCTACCAAGTCTTCTTCTTTCCGCCGTCTTTTAACGGTCTTGTCCTCTACTACATAAATTTTCGTAAATCTCTACTTTACATACATATTTTCCTCGATGAAATCAAGAATTTTCCAGTCCTCGGAGAATATGAGCGAGCGTCGACTTCGAGTCTGGCCTTTATCAGGGCAGTACTTTCCAAACTATATCTTGGAATCCTTTAAAGTCGATATATCATTTTCAGTTAAGCATTTAGATTTTCAGCTCATTCCGTTTTACTTGAACACTGTATATATAACTGGACGATTCCGCTACAAGTTACGGGTTTCCATTTTTTCCTCCTAAATTTTATACAATTTTTATCGCGCGCGGTATAAATAGCGCAGCATTGATCCTTCGTCTGCCCAGCTTCAGCGAATTGAATCTTTGATCGCCACGAGCAACGAAACGGCCAGAATAAAATAATAGAAAGAAAAATAAAATGCCGAAAAAGGCCGAAGCAGCTGCGAAAACGCGAAGTTTATATACGGGGAATATGTGGACGCCGTGCATCGGACAGCTCGAAACTTTTAATTAACGTCTCATATTTATTCATAATCCGACAGGGGTATTGCCCGCTGGCAACTCGGTCCTTTAGTGTAGCTCGATGAGCCGTCCCCTGGCTCTGCGCGATAATGCGACATCGCCCGTGGTATTATATCTCGACGTCCGTCGAGGACGCGACGCCCTGTTCCAGCTGCGATAAAGCCCGAGTTTTCGAGCTTAGCGCAAATGGGGAAAAAGGGGATGTCAGGCGAAACTTTATGATTGTTCGCAAGGTGTTTCGAAAATGCCTCGTACAGTCAGAAGGTAGTAGGGCTTTTTAAATATGTACCAAATTATACTGACACCAATCGCAAGACAAGGAGGAGCTGTTTAGCGTCATCTAACCAAACTCTATATACGGACAGTGAAGGGAAATTTGCTGGCATACTGGAATACAAGAGTAGTAGGACCTGTCCAAATCTATACTTCCCTTATCTGCATCTCTGTTCAAATGTATATGTTTCCCGGTCCAACCATTTATTCCCTCCTCCATCCTTCTCCCCACCCTTCACAACGGGAGTCCCAAGTTCCAAACTTACCGGATGAAGGATGAATGCACTGATTTGTATCGAAATCTGTGTAGATCTTTTTGAAACATTTTCCTCTACTTCCACATAAAGTTGATCCCTACAAATACGCTCCACATACGGTTGGTCCTTAATCGATTCGTATCCAATAGACGTTGGTACAATTCTTGTGTACGTCTGTCGATGGATTTGGCCAAAACATGTCCCTTAAATCAAATACCAGATCTGACAGAGCAGTTTGTAATTAACAAAATACGGATTGGCAACAGTAGACATCACTTTCTTCAAATAGTTCAATTGTAGATTGCTGAATAACGTTGACAGTAGTCGTTTATCGGCCAGTGATGGTTCCTAGATAGGAATCCCTCGGTTTCACGATGGAAATCCAACTATGAAGCAGGATCCTAGCTAGTATAGTCTCACTACTCAAGTCTGTAGTGATGAACTGAAGGATTGCACATAAACATAAGTACATCAAGGATTTTTCTACATTAGTAAAAGGTAACGTACACCACAGTGCCAGGTATAAATACAAAGTTAGCACGAGTTCGAAACCCCGACCCTCCAAACATTTTTAAAATTATATATATCCCCCATAAGAATGCTGCTTTTGATTCTTAAAATGGTAACTCTGGGAGAAGCCAACGACTTCAAGGAATATCCTGCAGAAGCTGCAGGTAAGTGCAAAAATCCCAATAAAAATGATCTATACTCACATTTACGAAGAGCAGCTGGACTAGGAGTGAAGAGGGCGAAGAAGACGAAGATGATGATGAGGAGGCTCCAGCCTCCTGTTGTATAGGCGCGATTGCGTCCGTAATCACGGCGCATTTCGACGAGGCCACCCATCCTGAGATCTAGTGGTCCCTGTTCCAGCACCGCGCCGGCGACGGAGACCGTCAGTTTTCTTCCTCTTCCACTTTCATTTGCGGCGATCACCTGCGGAAAATTGAAACCACGGTTAGAACAAAAGCTCCGGCGAGTCGTAACGCGAGGATTCCGCTGGATTAGTGAAGCAATTTGGTCCTCGCCGAAGCTCTCGCGAAACTTCCACGCTCAAATGGGGACAATCTGTCGCTGCGACGCGCCAAATTAGTCGGATCGCGTTCATCGTCAATTTGGGCAATTACGAAAACTTTTCCGGCGAGTCCAGGAAAAGTTCCCGAGCTCTCCAGGAACCTGGAAAGCATTTTTTCGATGGCTTAATTCGCCGATTTTGAAACTGGACAATTTTTAACATTCATTCCTCTCGTTACGCGATCATTTATTTGTTTTACTACTACAGTGGGTTTATTTGCAGATATCGTATCAATTATGTTTCATTTATTAGTGCATTCTCTGCACATAAATGTGTCTATCTGTCTCTCGTCTGATTAGAGCGATGGTGTGGATCGGTGGTATTCAGCAAATGTAACAGGGGTGTCAATAATCTGAATCTGCAACAAAATAACGGTGTAGAGCTCCTCTTACTATATCTATCCCTTATTCTATGTTCCCCTGAAATACAATGTATATACACCACTATCCCTAGCAGAAATTTTAGCGTTACATCTAGGCAGCTTGCCAGGATTCTGATCAGATTCCTAGATGTAACGCTAAAATTTCTGCTAGGGATACTGTACCACGTACGATTGGGCACCGTCGAGTACAATCGGTTTGATGTTCATAAATTGATTTAAGATCGAATCTTCGAGCAGACTTTAATTCATGGACTTATTAGAGCGGTCAAAAATCAAAAGTGCATGTCTCTACTCGGTCAAGGACCTGTAGTGTATCACGCGAAGTAAAGTCTTCGATGTAAAAGATTTCGTTTTTCGATTGTGCAGATCCACGAGGGTTTTTGGATGCAGATCCATGTTTACGCGAGATCCCTTTTCACCATAAGATTTTACTCAATTGTAGATACACTTTAAGTTTCGAGAAATTGCTGCTCGGACTGCTGCTAAAATTCACCAGAATGCATTTAAACGAAAAAGAAACGCATTCTAAAAAAAAAACAATGGAAACACAAATAACTGCAGATTTCCTATAATAAAGGGGATCTAGTTTGTTCGAGCATTGTAACCAATCAATTCAACGAGGTATTAATTTCGCACAAATCGATTGTAAATATTGTTCAAAAATATTATCGTTAAAAGAGCGCTTTACGCTAGGAACGGTTATGCGTATTAAAAAAGCAAATTAAAAAGCCTTTGAGTGCGCAAAATTCGTAATTATACTTTCAAATTTTTCAGCTGAAACGAGGGATTTTGACGGACGAGGAGAAAAATAGAGGAGCGCGAAATGAACCGTTCGAGGGTTATTAACCGGCGAAATGCCTCTCAATAAAACTTGGTCCGCGAACGCTACCTTATGGTACCTTTTCCAGCGTGCCAATTTCACACCGTAATATAAGTTACGCGACTGGAGGAATAAAAATAAGGAAATTTATTCGTATTTCTCCTTTAGATTTTACGCCATATTCGTTCCATTTCTCACTGAAAATTTGTGTAATTTGTATGAATCTCAAAATAAAGAGCTCGGTTCCTTTTTCGTCGTAAAAAAAATGTTTCTCATTCGAATTGCTTTCTTTCTAAAAGAATAATTTTTCGCATTCTAATTAGTCCTTCTCTCTCTCTCGTCGCGTATAATCTGTATTTGTGGCGTAAAATTAAGGCGCGTAAAAAAGGCAACTTTAACAGTAAAACGTTGAAACGCTGCATTACGGCATAAAATTTTACGCCAATCAATTTTCGCCTTTACGCGGGACTCTGCCGACCGTCGTTTTTTCACGTCCTGCCGCGTTCTTCCGCGTGGCCGCTTATGAAAGAGGAAATTACAACAAAAATTGAGCGCGCCGACTTTTTTTTTTCACCAAGATCTTCCTTTTTACGTTTTAAGAAACTTTCGTATGTAACGAATATGGAAGCGTGAAAAATCTTTACTTCGCTCTTTCCTGTGCCGTCTTCTGGTCGGATTTTACTAAGTATCGCTTTTTTCCTGCGACGGATGCAGCGTATAATATGACGCCGGAAAGTTTAAAAGAGTTTCGGGTTTTATTATAGTCCGATGGCGTGCAACATTCTTACAAGTGTCATATTTGGTAAAACCCCATTAAACTTGTTTATATTTTGGTAGGACAAATGAAACCAGCTGGTGTAGCACCAGCGGTTCCACGTGGAACTAACTGCTACCGGTAAAAGTTTCAAAAGGTTTCTTTGATTGTTTACGATTGGTTCTTCGAAGAACAGACGGCAGCCATTTCATGCATTTGAGACACTCCAATGGAAACCGTTAGGTTTATCCAAACATATACGACATTGATGACAATTCTATTTTCTTTTTTATATTTGATAGCGAAATAAAAGAAACACCCCTGGTCGATTCCAGGTATGCCTCTGTGGATTCCAGGACATTTAGCTGGATTCCAAGTATCCCAGGTAGATTTAGGTATATGCAGGTAGGTAGATTCCCAATACATCAGGTATATGATTTAGGTATACCCACTTGTGTTCCAGGTATATCCAGGTGGTATGTTGTAGTTGAATCCAGGCTACTTGCAGCTAATTTCACATGGAACACATCCTGTCAGCTGGATTATCTTTTTTTCAAACGTACAATAAGCGTAGGGAATTTAGAACAAAAATACCAGGAGACAAAACCATGTTGGAATTTCATTATAGTTATCCGCAAAACCAGCACGACATCTCAGAATGTTACAGACACCTCTAGTTACTTTGAAACCATGACTCCTAGAGTAGATTAGCGACTAAAAGATCTCATTAAGGAACTTGAGATTTTGGATTACCTTGCAGTCTTTAGATACGGCGTGCTTCTTCAAGGACAATTCAATGATTACTTCCGTCCAGTGTAATCGTATTTCATCGTGTTACAATAAAACTGACAATTCTGGGCTAAGGGAATCGACATTCATTTTATATAATAAATAAGTATTCTTGTAGGTGCGTACTTAACTCGTTCCTTTCGAAAGGTATATAGCAGTCAATCGAAAGCGTTGCATCAGGTGTCCGAACGTTTTCCCGCGCGAAAGTTTGCTTCGACGTTGTTCGAGATGCCAGTATAACTCGTAGTTCCTAATTATTTAACGTCGCGAGCACATCAAGACCGTCCCGGTTATAAATTCTCTGATGGTAGGTATTCTTCGTTAAATAAATCCCGTCAAACTTAATAATCTACGGAAGCAGAAGAGGGAGAGGACTGCTCCGCGGAAACCGCGCGGAACGTTATTTTTTGTTATAAGATTGCAAACTTCGTTAAATCCGCTAAAGCCAGTTGCTGAGGTAATGGACCTCGATGCAATCCTCGACCGCCCTCTCAACTTCGCCGAGCATACAGACCTTTTGTTTCATTAAAACCGAATTCAGTTTCCAACTTTTTCGAAACGAACGACAGTTTTCATTAATACTAAAAGCTTTGTACACATACATATATTTAAAAGTTTCCTTATTCCCCGCAGCCTCCTTTATATCGTTCGCTGCTAATTTGGCCTCCCTTCGATTTCACGATATTTCACGTATTCATTCAATTAGAAGACTACATCACCCAATGCAAATTCATGCGTATATGTAATAAGATACGTACAATCGGATCTATCGTGAGAAACGTATAGATCACGATTATCCGCCCTAATCCGAACGTTTAATCTTAAGGTAGCCCGCAATACAGCTGATGGCACATCTGCCCCTCCGGAGTGAAATAACGAGCAGAATTAATTTTACATACTCGCGTAAAATTATACGAAAGGAATAAAATGTCAACGACAAACACGTATATATACGCTTTAAAAAAATAAAATATAATAGTAAAGTTTATGCGCCTTACAATAACGGCTTTGAGGTTAAGTAGTGAAGTTTACTTACTTCTCAAGATTATGTCGGAAACAGGCGTGCATACAAAACAAGCTCTAAGGCTATGAAGCAATATTTGTGTTTACTTTCCACTTTACGTCAGTTGTTAAGTTTACATTAAAAGAACCACGCGGGAAAAAGCATCGTTTTAAAACCTAACCTCAAAATCTAATCGATTCTAAAAAACGACATATTGTAAATTAGAAATGTTTTAATTTTCAATTTTCAATGAAACATTGATCGATTATTAAATTATATAGTCTACGAGAAGGTGTCCTGGTTCTTCAGATAAGTTCAGGTAAGTTTACCAGAGTTTTACATTTTATTAGAGTTCCCGGCTTTTACGTCCATTAATTTTGAGCGTTACATCTGAAGAACATTGTACGTTAAAAATGACTCCGTATAAAGGAGAGAGAAAAAAAGTAAATGTAATAAAGTATCGTATTGCGACCAGAGGGTATATACTCGCGGTAAAAATAACTCGTGACAAATTTCGTATAATTACCGTTATTTAAGGGGATGTTAAAACGGCAGCGTCGATAACCTAACCTAAAATATTCAAATTGAACGGAAAGTGATATGCTATTCAAGTCCAAATCTATTTTAGGACTTTTACGCGCAGAAAAGTTTCAGAAACGTTTCAAAAATGTCCTACTTTTTACTACTACGTTTCAAAAATGTCCTACTACGTTCGTTTTTTTGATCTTGCAATAAAGAGAAGCAAAAACGAAGAAATTTGTTAATCTCTCAGTTGAAAGAATAAAAATGGTGCTTTGCGTACATTTGAAATGTTTCTGAAACGTTACTGAAACCTCTCGTTGACAGAATACTTTTATCGTGCGATTTCTTGAACATAACAATGCGATTTATACAAATCATTTATATTTGAACGACATAACCTATAAATCGAATGCGACGATGTTATACGTAAAACAGAGCCGAAATGTGAAATTTCGCCCGGGAAACTTCTCGGATCCCCATGTGGTACAAAACCGCGACGTGTCGATTTTTCCAACCGCACTTTTAGGGCTGGTAAATCCAAAAAGCCCATAATATTTACGAGTACCTGCACGCACTCGATTCGTTCTTTTATAGTATATATAGAGGGGGCGACCGCGGCCATCGGTGCGAATATATATATATAATCGAATTAAACGCCGTTGCAGCTGGCCCGGCGGAAAACGCGGCATTTTCGCACTGATTTACGTCCCTGCTATGAATTCGAAACTGTTTGCGTTCACAGCCAACTATATAATCGTAATTGCCGTTCACTCGTTAATCCGATTCAATTAGAATAGCAAGTTGAATACGCCGCGAACTATTAATTCGGCGCGCCTCCCGTTTGTCGTTATATACATATATATACGTTTGGACTGTGTAAACCCCATCACGCGCTCTCGGCACCCCATTGGCTGCTGATGAGGGGGTGTCACGATAATAACAATTGCCATCTATTCAAAAATGTAGTTTCGAGACCCGTATAATTTTACACGCGCATCCCAGCAGTAGAACATAATCCATCCAGCACTGCATGCGACAAATTAGCATTGCATTTTGGTTATAATTCTCATGAAGTTTGCTCGAAAATTGAACGCTAGTTTATGCCGCACAGGATCTACGTATCGCGTATAATCATTGTAAACGCGAGCACAAAATGACATTAAAATTATGCCCAAAGTTGCGGGAGAATAGTTGTTGTATACGAAACAAATGGGGTACTTTGTATAGTTGCCATAATTACTGAATAAATTTTCTCCGACGGTTAATATATTTATAGAAAATATAGCGGGCAAAAGTTGTAAAAGAAAGAGTATTCAAAAAGTACTCTTTTTGAGTAAAATACGAGCCCGGAAATGTATGTACACATCAGGATCGAGAACGTGAAGAGTACTTTCTGTACTTATTCTGCTGTATATGTACTTTTTTATCTCGGCTGATATCGGGTTGTATAAAATTATTATGTCGCGATATTATCCAGGCCACGTAAAAAAATGGTAAATTTTAATACATGAAATTTATGATTTTGTTTATACACACACGGCCGGGAAATACAAATAAATACGAAAATCGCTTTTATTAAATTTATCGTTTTTGTTTACATATGGCCGGGAAATAAAAAATAATTATACGTAAATCGTACCTGGCTTCATTAACGGATCAATATACTTTGTCCGCAAATATAAGCATAATATATTTTTATATTATTTCAATCAGTATTATTTTGCATAATATGAAATATACTTTTTTCAATATTTTCTATATTTATAACACATTCGATGATGATTGATAATTGAATTTAAATTTTAAATTCTTGATATATTCATGCTAATTTGAATAATAATAATAATCTCGATAATTTTAAGTCCTTTAGATTTATGATATTACAAATAACCTTCAAACGACCTCGAAAATCTCCCGATAATAAATTTCATCTAAGAATTATATAATTTTACAAACTTTGACCTGCCATATTGGATACGCCATTTTGTATTTCTTTATTTCATCGTCAGATTTGTAATCAGCGACCTCAAAAACCCACTAATGATAAATTTCATATAAGAATTCGATGACGTAACAAATATTGTCCGGCCATATTGGATCGGCCATTTTGAAATTTGAAATGTTGACCTCGGATTCGTATTGATTGTAAGCCTCGAAATTCGACTCTATATGTATAGGAGGCCGAAAATGTGTTCGTGCGCAGGCGCGTATAGAGCAGATGGCGCTAGAGGTATTGTATAGGGAAGGGGAAGTGTCATCTTAATTCGCTATGTTAAGGGTCAATCGAAGCGCCACCTGGTAGCTAATTCGGAACTATTGAGTACCCCTCGGAACATTTCTTAATTAATTGCATTAATAACATTTGTTAGAAGCATATCTCGTGAATACATTGAAACAGGAAATGTTGTAGAAGAGTATCATTATTTCATCACTATGTTTGTAGAAATTACGTCTGAAAATAATTGTGAGGAGTATAATAAAGAATTGCAGCATTACGTTTGAAAAATTTTGATTTACGTACGATATTTTATGTAACGAAGGTAGAAAAACGTCACTTTTATGCATGTGATATATCAAAAAATAATTCCCGTTAACACATGTTCAATATGCAATTCAATTAATTAAGAAATTGATACTTTACATCAGTAATTTTAATAAATTTTGATATTCGAAAATAATCAAAGGAGTGAAATAATCAAAAGACGTACAGACATATCTTTTTGAAGTGAAAAAACATAGGATGAAGTTTGTAATAGGTTAGAAGATATTTTTATACAGCATTATATCTCAGTGCAAATTGCTATTGAACCAAAAATCATACCTAAAAATATGGATTTTTGAATATTAAAAACTATAATCTGTTCGAAAGAGCGACCCTATATATAGTCGGATTACCTCGAAGTTTTATTTTTATTTTGCAATTACCGTTACACGTTGAATTCTGTGTGCAAACATTTCGGCGTTAAAGGATTAAATGAAAGTATCGTCAAAAATTAAAAAATGTGACATTTTTGCATTTAATTGTTTTTAAAATGATTGTGAAGTATTCTCCACTTGATGAATATATAGATTTATTGATTTGTATCCCTTTTAGCCATTATTCCGAACTGGGAACACTTTTTGAATATTCTTTTTTTTTCATTTTAAAAATACATATATCATTCTGCGGGATAAATTTTTTAAATTCTATAAGGCTAAGGTGTTTAATTAACGTCTAAAAATCAATTTGAAATATTTTCCAGTAATCCTAATTAATTATAAACAATAACATACTAAAAAATTACAGTTTTTTTTTTTTAAGAAATCGATTGTGAAAAAAATGTCCCTTATAAAAACATGTAGGAAAGTTATCATTTATACGTTTTTGATGTCCTATTACGAATCTGAAGTTAGAATTTTAAAATTCAAAATGGCGGATCCAATATGCAATATACGAAACTCATCGCTGATTACGAATTCATTACGATAAACACAGCATTATATGATATTCAAAATGATGGGCCAAATAGGGCGAACCGACAGATAAAATGTTGCCGATCACGTATTCGAATTCATAATTTCAAAATTAAAAATGGTGGACTAGAATCAAAATCATCGACCTCGATATATCGATGTACCGATACTCACTATACATATAGCTGTATATATAGAGTTTTGCCTAATTCGACGTTAATTAAAATATTTTGATCCGTCATATTGGATCCGCCATTTTGAATTTCAAAATTCTAATTAATCTCCGATTAAGTTTTTTTCAAACGATTTGGACGCAAGCCGTGACACAAATCAATTTTCGCGATTGCAGAATACTAACAATAGAAAATCATTGTATCGCAATAACTTAATAATATTGAAACGTATTCAATGTAAATGTATTTTCAATGTCGCTATTTCTGCATTAATATTGATTTCGGATTCATACAGATTGAAAAAAAAAAAACATTTCAAATTCATCGTTTTGCTTTCAAATACATTCATAATTTTAGTGTTGGAACGACAATTATTTTTGAATTCACGCATACATTTGAGGATACACAGTTCGAAATTAAATTTTTAGATTCAGATACGCTTAATTACTTCGACCCATTCCAGTGGTTGGATCGAAGTATAGAATTTGTTCATCCGAAAGAAATGACGTGTGTGTGTGTGTGCGTGCGAATTTGAATACTTCAGTCCAACCTGTGGTATAAGGAGAAGTTTTGGAAATGTTTATTTTTAATTATTTTCAATTAATGATTATTTGTCGGATGATGAAGGATCATATGTGATGATATTCTTTTCATTGATTTAACATGATAATATGTAAAATTGAAAAGAAAACTGATTGAAAATTTGGATTTTTCTTTATTGTTCTATCTACTTTCATTTGTTGGAGACTGTCTTTGGTTTATTTCGTTTTTCTCTATTCTCGTTTATTGTATATATACACAACATTTCTTCAAGTGCATCTTTTTACAACGTACATCCATCGTTTATGTTTATATACATGTACAAGAAATAATAACTTCAAGATAAGAGGCTAAATGGTGTATATATATATACCAAACATTAAAAGATGGATGTACGATAGTTTAGTATTATGTTCTTCTGATATTTCAAATCATTCGAAAACTTGAGTAAACTTTCACAAGTGTGGTATTATGTTACATCGCTCTTAAAACCGGGGAATGCTTGACAAGATCGTAAAAGGTTCTTAAAAGGTTTACGAAAATGGGAAAACTCAATTAAAACAATTAAATACAGTTTATAAATCAAATAACGACAAAAGTTACAGTGTAAAAAAAAAAACTGTTGCGACGAAAATAAACAGAGTAATATATATATATATATATATGTTGGAAAATCTATTTTCGTGGCAACAGTTTATATATATAGTTAATTTACAATCAAAACAAATACCATTGTATTTTTATGTTGCATAGCATCGATCGATCCAATTAGCGGAGGCAAAAAAATTGGACTTGGAGAGTGTAAAAAGTACTCTTGCTATCCAATATAGTTTCACCTCGGCTGAAATCAATTTATTTCCAGCTTAAAAAAATAAATACTAATTTTTCGTCTTTCATATATTTGCGAAGAACAGAGACTACGTCCCCACTGACAATTTCCGCATGGGATCTCATATGGGAATTGACACTATAGGGATCGGTATAATTGGTCTGAGCGCGATAAAAATTTTAAACTCGAATCGAGATTCTATCTTTTTCTGTCTCAGGTATTTGGATATATTTATCTAACACCTTTCCATATTCAACAGACTTGACGGTTATAATGTAAAATATGTACGATTTAGCTATATAGTAGATCACATTAAAATTCTTTGGATCGAGTACCTAAAAATCATGTCCGCGGGAAGGAAATATTGTTTAATAAAAATTGTTTTTTTTTTTGTTCTTTAATTTCTAATTTCATTATTCATGGTGTATTGCTGATGAAAAAGGAATTATGTAATATTCTTAAAAGACACGTTGACTTTCCGACCGACTTTCATATTTGAAAAAGTCACGTGGGATATCGACTTAAGACCATCTTAATGCAAGAAGAAAAACGAGAAAAACAATAGCTAAAAATCAGTCGTGTAATGAAAGGTTTCGAACTTAATCTGATTTAAAATCATATATAGTAGGAGTCTAAAAAGTCTAAAAAGAAAAAATTCAGGAGAATTAACAATAGAATTAAGCTCAAACATTTCTCCGAAAAAAAAGGACAAAAATATTTTTAAGAAGATTAAAAATAGCGATTAAAAATGCTAATAGAAATATACTGTGACGATATTTGATATGCGAATCCATATGAGAATGAGAGTGACAGACATACATCATATGACTGCATTATATGTGTCCCCCAGAGATTCATCTCTTCTCGGCTGTACGTCATTACTATTGGTAAAAGTATAATAAATCCGTAATAAGTTTATAAATAGGTTTCAGACGAAAAAAGAAAATTGATCGAGTATATAATATATATACGTTTTAAATTATAATTTTTTAAAAACAACCTTATTTTATACATCAATTTTATAACAAATTTTGTTTAAACAAAATTAATCAGATTGCAAATAATCAGACATAAGTCTGCGTAAATAATTGAATATATAATGTATAACATTTGAACAAATATATATATATGCCTTTGATAATAACGAAATATATATAAACAGAATATATATCGCCGGAATACTCGACGAATAAAGTTTTAAAAGGAGAATGGCGAATGATAAATGAGATTATTCATATCATAACGTGCTTTAAAATTACAAGGGAATTAGCTTGGATGCTGACAACAATGTATTAAATGAATATATAACCGCGACGAACATATTCATTTATTTGAATTGGGAAAGCATGTATCGTGAATTTACAACGCCTTTATATAGTTGCGAGTTGCGGCTTTCAACGGAGTTTGTATCTTCATTCATGTATTTATAAGCCCTTTGACAATAGTAAATATAGTCATCCCATAAATCTATTGCCCCTAATGAATTTGCTTCCATGGATTGAATTTGTTTGCCAAGGAGTTGTATGTATATATCGCGTTGTTGCAAACATGTGTACGTTTGGCTTCGCTTTGCCTCATATTTCTCCGATTACGATTTATACAAATATATATATATATATATATATATATATATATATATATATATATATACCCTTTTAAAAATCCATTCTCTGATGGAACTTTTGTTTTTAATCTCTCGGTGTGTAAAAAGTATATACATATATACATGTCATTTTAAATGATTAAAAAATTACATTAATGGTTTACGGTATATATATATTGGAGTAAAATCATAATTCCATCCGTTAAAACAGAAAAACTCACGTACTGATGTACACATATTAGTATCCGTTATTAATAATGTCTACGAAATCGTTAAAAACTGATGTAAAAATATAATACAAAACTAGATGCTTTACCCAATCATGAAATCACTTATGAAAAATTTCAAATGAACATTTTCAAAACTTGGCCCTCATGACGGTTTTCGAGAAATTTGAGATTACAATGCAGCTGAAATATATATGTGCAGATATATAACTATGTCATACCGATAGTTCCAGGACTGTCCATTAAAACGTTGCGAAGCAACGTTTTAAGGTCGGGGAATCCCCTATACTGTTTTCGCC
>JAPYZR010001201.1:0-25858 GCA_030522945.1 Trichopria nigra | reverse complement strand
TTCGTGGATATTTTTGATATATACAATTTTTAACCAATATATTTGCCTAATAATTAATTATTATCTAAGAAAAATGGACATAATTTCTACCAGGGACACGTACGTTCATTTACACGGACCTAATTTTCCTCAAGTGCTGATAAAGCAAGATTATTGTCCATTCATATTCTGTAATACAACATTATAGGTACATTTCATCTGTAAACGCAGCATTTACAAGAGATCTTCAATCTCGACTTGAGCCTTGATAAAATCTAGCAGCACGTGTCCAAGATAGCCGAAGCGATGAAATAAACGGAGGCGAATCGAAATTCTCGTCGCGTCGGATCTACCCGTCAGGTACCTGATAAAATCCGGTGGCCTGTCCAGCGGAACGGATAAGGTTAGATGAGGTTACATTGGGTGCATTAGCAGCGCGCGAGAGATAAATTTTAATTAGTTTGCGAAGAGCGCGAACACGACCGACCTTCGCCTGTGCTCCAGATACCGAATACAGTGCTAAAAAGAGAGAGATAGAAAGAAACCCAGCAGAAGAAGAAGAAGAGAGCGAAAAAAAGAAAAAAAAAAAAAAAAAAAAAAAAAAAAAAAAAAAAAAAAAAAAAAAAAAAAAACAGAGAATAAAAACAGAACTTCAACCCGAACGCTACGCTTCAAAGGTACCGCTTGGTAGTGTTGGTACCGGCGTACTTTCGCCTAATCGCTACCCTTTCGCGCATCGCCGAAAAATTATTCGCGCATTTTAACGCCGCCTAATTGCCGGCTACCCACTGTTTTGCGTAAAAAGTTGAACGGAAATACGACTTTGTCTGCGATCTGTTGTTTCTACTACTTGTCGTTGGGATGAAATTTTCATCATTTTTTACGATGTTGACGTTTTTAAAAAATAATATTGATATAGCCGATAATTGACATAGCAGTATATTGCAGAACTATGAATTGTAAAATTACGTTTCGATTTGAATAACATCATTTTTAAAATACAGATTTTTATAAAAATGTTATAAAGTTTTCATTTGAAATGTGTCATTCAATGTCGATAGATTTTTCAGCACTGGACATCTGCATGTCCTTAGACAATTCTATAATACAAAGTTTTGTTTCATTCAATGCAGGAATAACGAAGTCGCAAAAATCAGATAATTGTAAATTGAAAATATTAATTTCCCGACAAAAAAAAAAAAAAAAACAGAAAATAAAAAAATGTTAAAGGGTAATTCTGTTATCCGGTGAAACCATGATGAATATGCAGAAAATTCAAGTTCAACTGTGTCTCGCACATATGCAATTACGATGTTCGGCGTTCATCGTTATTTTTATTATTCATTTCCTTTATTACCATTCTTTAACTTTTATGACTCGCATTTTATTAATTCACTCCACTTCTCTATTCCTTTTTACACCCCACGGTAAAGCCGACGTTCCTCAATGGTCATTATTATTTTTACGATCAGTCGCATGGCTCACATTACTTGTAAACCATTAAACCTTTTATGACCGCAGCGGGCTTCGTTACTTTGTAGCTGCGGGTCGACGCGACGTATCGAACTGTTCGATTCGTTTGAATCAAGAATGTGTTCGAAGAGTTATAGGGTACAGTTATATACTTCAGTACACTTTGAATAATCTGCGAAGAAGAAGAAGAGTAAAATTGAATTGAGGCTCACTTTAAACCATCTATTATTAATTAGAGAATATACTTCAATTTCGAATTTTAATTGCAATGATCTTTAAGTCGATGAAAAAAAAGAAGTGAAATTTACTTTTGACTCATCCTTGTATAATTTGGTTTCTTACCAAACTAACACCAAACGCGGGAAAACCAAACAATTGCATCTACCTGTCTAAATATAATTTCATTTAAGTTTGAAACAGCAGTTTTGAACAGTAGTTCGAACTATTTAATATTTACATATATACATGAAAAGATTCAATCAGACGTATTAAAATTCGTATTATATTCTTGACTTTTCCAGCGGTTCAATCTCGCGATGGAAATCTAGACTGCGCCTGGAAGGATATTTAACGAAACTGCAATTGAGTATAGAGTATATACTATTAAGATTAAATTAATCTTCCATTGCTTTGTATATATGGACTTACTTTCTTAAACAATAAAAATGTTGGAGTAACTTATGTAAAATGCATATTTTTGTCTGTACACAGTAACATAATCGTGTCCCTGACCTTACATTTTCAATCTTAAACCAAATTTATGTTTATAATATATGCATGGATTTAAATGTTACAAGAAACATTTATCAAAGAATTATCGAATTTCACACAGACCTGCGAAATTTCACTTTCATCCATTTTAAGAATAGGTGGGGGTTATTTTTGTGGATTTTTCCTGAATATGAAATTGCGTATCATATACTTTTGTAATTTTAGCTTAAAAGGTCCAAAAAAGCTGTTTTAGCAATTTTTCCAATTTTTTTTTTTTTACAGAGAACCAATTTTTCTTTCAGTTTTCCACAATTCACACTTACCTTCAAAATTAATTTTTCTAAATCATCCTATGATTTTTTTAAAATAAATATCTAGAAGAATCACCTCTACCCCATTCTTGAAATTGATAAATATGAAAATTTGCAGGTCTATGCTATTAGAAACCTAATTCTATCATTAGGTATAATTTATGATCAATTCACACATAAATCACCGGTAAAAATTACGAAAAACGTGTAAAAAATAATGGCCTTTCATATAATTGACGTTACGAACATAAACATCTTTAGTAGTTTCTACATGTTTCAACCAGGCGTGTATATATTAACAAAAAAATCTATTAAAACAATTTCTTAACAGGTCATTCTATTCCTTATGCAATTTTGTTTCATTTTGCTGAATTTTTCATCAAATTGCTGAACAGTCAGACAATATACGTAATGGATCCAATTTTGGTAATTGAATTTTTTGCTTTACGTTATGTGAAGAATTAGCCGCCATTATAACATTATCTGTCAGTTGTAGAACACTCTGTATAACAAACGAGCTGGTCCCGGCAAATGTTGATTTGAATTCTAAGAATTTTCGATTTCGCTTTAAGCTTTAGATCCAAATCATCTATACCGAGTCCGTTCATGGATATATATACATAAAATAACTGCTGTTTTGTTGAAAGGTATGCGACAAAGATAAAATATTTGAACCGTATTTGATTATGTACCGAACGAAATTGCTGCATTCAATTCAGTTGATAAGCGAATGTATACATATACATTCATACATACATTCATACTCTTCTCACAACATGTAAACTCTTTACTCGTCGATGGTCTAAGGCTATCATGATCAAAATATCGCTGGTGCAGTCATATCATATTCCATCGTTAATCGACAGTTCGAGGAGGACGGAAAATGATGAATCACACTTGTAAAAATCGTGATATTACCTATTCTATATATAATTATCTATCACTTTACTTTTAACAAAAGTTAAGTCATTAACATCAGCATATCCCCTTCTACACCGGCTGCTGACTCTTGTTGCAGTAATACACATTCTTCTGTCCCGAAAGGTACTTTTGATCTTGCCGCAATGTTATCGGCAAAAATGTCGCTATTGTATAGTAAACAGGCTTCCAACCATTCAGTGTTTATACTTTATACTGCATTGACTATGGGCAGATGTCAACCTAATCCAGTCACAATCCAGACAATCTACAGTTGAGTCTTAAGCGTATAGTGAGTACATTTATTTCAATACCAGAATGAAATTACTCATCATGATGAAGATGTATTTGCACTTTGACAATCGATATACATAAATTCACGAAGATTTCCCATGCATATTTATATACTTATTTGACATCGTTCCTCAGCATTTAGTTGGACTGAACAAATTTAATAAAATATATCCTAAACAATTATAGACTACTCGCGGTAGCGAATGCGTTTCGAAGTCCTATCATCGACAGGAGTGAAGGCGCGAAGCAAAACGCGATGCGCGCAAGGGTGGCTAAGTAGAAGGCAGAGAAACACCCGACGCATAACGTAGGTGATTTCATCAGAATTCATGGCTGCTTGATTACGAGTAATAAAGCGAGCGTTAGGACAAGATTTACGAGCTTCTCCGAGAGCGCGGCTTCGCTTCGGTCTCTGATCGCTACCCCCTGAGGGCCCCGTCCTTACCACGAATGATCTCCTTGCGTTTTTTGAAAGGACGCACTCTTCTGTCTCTCTCTTTCTCTTTCTCTCTCTCTCTCTCTCACTCTCTTCCTTTTACCCTGTCTCCATCTCCGTCGGCCGCGCGTGAGAAAAAAGCGCTATTCGATAAATACCTGTCAAATTTATCACGATGAACCGCGCGTCTCTCTCGTTTCCTTTATTTTCCTGGGCAGCGCAAAATGAACCTTCGGATAAATTGATTCGGAGAGTGATGCGCGGAACGGTCAGGAGGAAGGCATTAGTAAATACCGTGAAATTTTTTTCTTTCGAACGCAATTACAAATTTATTTCCCTTTAAGAAATTAATCATTACTACTATTGATTATGACTGAAATTTAATGAAGGGTTAATTTTTATGTTTCAGATAATCGTTAATTTGGTGTTATCCTACTCTGATGAGTCCTTCAGAATAAAAGAAGACATTTGAATCACTTGATGTCAGACTTTAGTCGGAGCCGCGAAAACTGTCGATAGTACAAACTTGCGGATATGAGAGATTCAACTCTTCAGGAAGATGATCCCATATGAAAAGGTTGATTGTGGATGATTAAATACATCCAAGCTATTTTTAATGACCACAACAAGATTGTTCACTTCAGAACAGGAATAACATCTAGTTCAACCGAAGACAATGAATTGTTAGGTTTTCAAAAGTTTTTGGGAGGCATCCGATCCAAAATTAAAAATATTAACAACCAATCAGATCCTACCGTTAGGAGTTAGGCTACGTTGAACTGATCCAGTAAAAATAACACAACGTAGATCATTGAAGATGTCTAAATACAGTTTCAATTCTCTCAGCAAATCTCTTTCTACCTTGCAGTCATGCGATGGCTGTAAAAGAAGAGAATATGGACAAAAAGGCATGATTGAAACGCGCAAGGCACCAGAGCGACATGGCACAGAGTTATTCAATTTTCGTAGGAATCTGCCTCTGTCAGAATGAATTCGTCGTCAGTTATAAATTAACTGTACGGAATTAGCAATAATTCTTAACTTTAAATATATCGTTAAAGTCCCATCCCGTATTCCAATCGTAGTCGCCGCACTCTTCGTTACTTCTAGCCAATCCTGTTCGGCATTCGCCGGCTGTCTTCGCAGCCTTAAACCTTCTCGTTAGACGGATCTCAAAGTGTAGGGAATCGCGTACGATAAATTTCCCGGTAGCCGGCAAAAAGTTCTTTGTGTAGGTCCGCGAGAGTAACGCGCGGCAAATTGATTTCTGAGAGCGCCAAGCGTCATTTACCATCGCTACTTTGTTCATTGAGTACAACAGTAAAGCGCGCTTTATTGCGCGAATGCCTCGGCCGTTTATGCAATTGAAAATATAATTGAAGGCGGAGTGAAAAAATTTCTTCGGCTCAAAACGACGCGCGGCGGCGGGAGGCGCAAAAACGCCATAGCTCGGGAGCCGCGAACGCCGATATATGCCGTAGAAAAAAATTTGTTCGAACCTTAATTGACGTTTCGGAGAATCAAAAGTGGTCTTAATTGTAATAGGATATATTCCGTTTTAGAATGAAATTAAATCAATTACGCGCAGCGCACATTTTGAAATGCGCGCGGCGGCGTTAAAAATAAAACAAGCCGAATATCCCCCAGACGTGATAAACGACCGGACGTTTGAAAAGGGCTTGGTCCGTAATCGAGTCTTACTTTAGTTCATTACCGGTAATTATTTTTCTCGCTGGCTCGTCCACTTCTCCGTTCATATTGTTATTCCCGAACCCTTATTGTCTTCTGCTTTCTGCTCTCTTCGCATTCTCATTATCTCATCTCGCTATATAGTACGCTTCGTTCGTTATTTTTCTTCGCTTAATCGCTATTAATTATCATATAGTGCTGTATCCAAACGCTATATTGCGAGTATTTGCGCTTATTTAATATACATACGTGTATTTGCTTTACGTGTATATATACTGATGCGGCTACGAATCGCCGGTAATATATTACGAGGATGACCGCAGCAAAATCTGGACGCTTTCTTCTTACGGGCTACAATAAAGGCATCTGATACAATCTGATCTGATCTTCCCCTTCCCGTTCGTGATTTTTATCTTCGTTATTCTTCACACCTTTCCACTCGTGTCTTCTTCTTTTTTTTTATCCTCGGTGATGCGAACAAGGGGCGTTGCAGTATATAAATATGAAAAGGGTGTACATATATATTACCTTGCACATTTAAACAGTTCATTCAAATTTTTCAATATTTGTGTGTATATTTATACAAAGAACTGTAAGGATGTTACATTGTTGGTGAAAACACCAATATTCTAAATCATCAATAGGTTTTATTTTCCTTCGTTGAATTCTCATTTTTAGGGATCTGCTTTACTTTACTTTTTAGTGACATATGTGTCGCACACGAATATATCAGTAATAGTATATTGTGTACCTAGGGACCGTAGAGAGTGACTTTATTTCTATTATTTCTATAATGTTTGATAAAATGTATTCTATGAAGTTTGACAAAAAGTGACACTTTTCGTTCTATAGAGTTGTCACTATACGTTCCGATGGAAAGTAACAACTTCCGGCCCATTTATTCGGGTGGAAAAGAGGTACTTTCCAAGCAAGGTGTCTTCAAATTAATAATTATATATACATAAAAAAATCAGAAATTTTAAACGTTTGCAAAAATTGTTCCTAAACATTTTTGAGGTAACATGAATTATAACAAAAGCTTCATTTGACCCCTCATTGCTGACGAATTTCACGGTAACAAGATGGCCGTAAGGGCCCCAGGATGCGCGTTATCTGTATTCACCTATCAGTTTATTCGTTTCAATTATTCTTTGCCAATACTCCTCCCTCATTATGTTGCATTCGCGCACGTGGCACTTAAAATTCGCTTTCGGTGTGGGAGCCGTACGAAACGCTGCACTGATCTGGCCCTGTGTACCCGCGGGCGACCGGAGTTTTGTTTAAGAGTAAAGGCGCGTTTCAGGGCGAGATATCCGTGCGAGATCGTGCGAATCGTTAAACGAATAATAAGGCGAGTTGCTGAGCGAGAGAGTGATATCGACGAAGGGCTCGAGTGAAGAATGGGGATTGGACGAAGACGTCAATATTTTCTCATATTCATGTATAGTCGCGCTCCTCTCGGATGCCGCGAGGGGTGCTGCTAAATATTGCGTAAGGCTGGCGCCACGCGGCGCAGCGCTCCGGGGCTAGGAGTGACTCATCAAGAGTGACGAGAGGATCGCGAGGCGCGAGCGGGTTGACCCACCTACGGGTGTCTTCAAGGTGCTTCGAGATAAAAACAGTCAAAAACGACGAAATTCACCATCGTGGGACGTTACGCTTTTCGGTGGGCGGAGTCTGTTGTTTTCCGCTCCTCGATGTTTTCGAGATTTCGGAATATAATGCGTAATTCCCCCGACTCATCATGTTCCTATACTATTATTTTCCGGCTGGAACAAATGATATTAATGGGGAGTTTGATCATCGGTACTTGGAAATGGGCTCTTTCCTCTCTTATTCCCAATTTCCACGACCGCATGTCCAAACAAACGTTACACCGATCGGATGATATTTTTAGCGATTGCGGTTCAATTAAAACAAAGCTCTTAGACTTGAATAAACACGGTTCGGCTTTGTTATGAACCCATTCCGTGAATTCCTTTTATACGTTTTCGCTTTTTCTGGCCTGATCTTACCCGTGAAATTTGAACAAACAATCCGCGATGAAAGTGGAACACCTATATGTTTCGTAAGTGACGAGTTTCTACACACATTATGCAAAGAAAACAATGCAGGATAGAATAAATGACGCGAGTAAAAAGACGACCAGACGTCTCATAAACGAAATTAATGTCGTCAATTTTGACACACGTTATATGAAAAGTCATGTATTTTAATATTTGATAAGGAGGATCTTCTTTTATACATTGATTTTTGTCGACATTAATGATTCATTGCGTAAAAGGTCATTGTATAGAGATCCAAAAAAAATATACTTTTTAGCCGACATTTTTAAAGCCGACATTCAGTTTCATTTCTGTTGTTCCTTAGGTTACATTTCATTGCCGAATCATCCATTGGAAATGAGAAGAACAGATTCAATAGCAGCTTACCGAGCCAAAATCTCATAAGGTCTAGTTTCGTCTACGAGACTGATCAAGACTAAAAGGTTTTACTGTACTGTCTGCTGCAGTGCCCACTTCGTACATCTATGTATTTACTTCCACACGATCATTAGAAAGACGTAGAAATACCCTTACTGCACTAACGGCAGTAAATAGATATCGTTGTAGATTGAATACTGAATCAGAATATATCTACTGATTTGTAAATCATTATTCAAGTTTCAACTAGATGGTCCTTTAGGCAAACTTTCAACTTGGTTTTGAAACATACAGATCTTATAAGTGGAAATCACCTATAGTCAAATGGATTCATTTTTTACTAGTTTATTTTCATTCGTTTATTTGAGTAATACGATTAACTAAGTTTTTGTTATTGCACCTGACAAGTTTTTACCTGGCTCAACCATTAGCATTAAACATTTTTTAGACTAGAATATAGTAATCTAGATGGACCTGATAAAGGGTCAAAACCAAAAAACAATATTAATTTTCAATTTATTTTTATGCAATTTACCATCAGAGACAAAGGTTAGTTAGTTTTTCTTGCAACGTGTGGATTTCATGCAAAACTCACAGTGCCAAAACGCAGGAATATAAATATTCGAACTAGTCGATAAAATGTAAATTCTTATCGGAATCTTCTGAATGGTCTTTCGACAGTGGTCCATCCATAGACGCAGATTGCATTTTTACGATAAGATGCTACGAACGAGTGTTGGCAATCATCTGGGTCAACGTCGCATTCAGCATGAAAGAAAAGCAGCTGGAACAACCGGTCCGCTTTGCGAGATGCTCGCTACGATGACTTTTATATCCAGCAATACACCAGAGCGCAATAAAAATTTCAATGCAGTTGTCGTAGCTTCTGTTCTTGCCGCCTACCGATCAGTTTGGTGCGAAGTTGTCCATACGAACTTTCCCGTTCTTAGCGCATTTTTTTTTTTCAATACCCGGACAACAATCGCTCGTTCGAAGAGACTTCTCGTTTCGAGAATTTTTATTATACCCTCCGTACACCAGCTTTAAGCTCGACTCGCGCGTTAATAACATTTTTAACGCGCATTTACCTTGATTTTTACGTATTCGAATGATTTACGGGCCCTGGGCATTCTGAGGTTGAGGTGCTTTGTGTTATGGGTAGATAAATATTTTTTTTTGTTGAATAAATCCTCAATAAATAATACGACACAAAATTATCAGTCATTACATAAATATCGTTAAATTTTATTATAAGAGTAAATAGACGGTGGATCCTGGAAAATTTGATTAGGGTTTGGAAACAGGACGATTCTTAGTAACAGTAAACAAAGCTGATTGTTAAGTCTCTTTTTCAACTTTTGTATTCTGTCTAATCATTCGATGACATTGGATAACAAGCTCTGACAAGGGGGGGGGGGGGGGCAAGACAGTCCTTGGCTAATTTTGTTATGGAAACACATGGATTATTCGTAATTATGCAAAAATGATACTTTTAATTTTTTATTAGAGTACGGTCGATTAAGACTGTTCAGTAATATGAACAGGAATATTTTTTTATCATTTACATAACGACGTAATTTTATAATTGCGTATAGAGTAAGGATTCACGATAGTTATCCCGCTGGAAAATATTCGGGTATTGCGCCGCATGTAAAATGAGGCAATAAGCGCGTGAATCTGGGACAAAATCGAGTGATTAATTGCGTAGCACCTGGGGAAATTGCACCTTCGCGATAATGAAATGCACTTCTTCGATGATTAATGCTCGGCCCTCTGAAATGCATCGAAACACGACAGGAGAAGCGGTAATATCGTGTAATATTAAGCCGCGCTGTCATTGGCCTCTCATCAGCGAATACCGCCTCGCAAATTCGGGTGTAACTTATGAAGTCCGCGCATATTGTTTTTTGCACGTGGCTATTTTTCAAAAGCTTGCCAATAATGACGAGCATAACGGGATGCGCGAATTGAGTGATATCCGATCCAATTATGGCTACCGAATTTTTGCGTTTAATACGGCATCGATCAATTACACGTTGGCAAATTACGAAAGTCTTGATTGATTGAATGTGACATAAGAATATAATTACGTTTACCAAAAATCAGAAGGCTTATATTAATTGCTCCTATTTAGTATTCGACTCGCTTCTACGCATTAAAAAATCTCATCCGTCGGATATTTTCAAAAAGGGACAATATACATAAATCATCATATGTCTTTATTTATTATTTATTATCCATATGGATGTGCAATTACATCTAATTAGGTTAGCCTTTCGTTACACCTCTTTTAAAGCATAACGGCAGAATACAAATCTTATTCGTTTTTAAAAAGTCTAAATGAATCTCTGCTAAGTCGGTTCCATCTTAACCTTTCTTTGGATGATAAGTTAGAAGTGGTTTAGTACTTCAGCTCTTGTAACAATTCCAGCACTATAGTTACGGATAATAGTTATGGAGTTGAAATTAATTTTAATGCCTCCGTCTACGATATCTCAATGCGATTATTATAAATAGGATGAACAATTTTGTTGTCGTACATAAATCTTATCGATTTGCTGTACTGATCATTCTTCGGCTTACTACATGTGATGGTTATTTGCAAAAAAGTGACTGGACGAAATTGATTATAACTATTATATAGAACAAAGATGGACAATACTGTAAAAGATCAACCAATACTGGACAAGACCGAACAAGATTGAAGAAGTTTATCTGGTTGCCGCATGACGGCTGGTCATTGGACAACATAACGCATATATGTGATCGTTATTAGCACAAACGTGATTGGACAAGACTGGACAAGATTAGGTAAAACTCACGCGATGAATGACACAACGTGGACAATACTGTAAATGACAGAAAAAAGTAGATAAGGTGCGAGAAGACTAGAAATGCACTGGAAAAGATTAGGCAAGGGTAAATAAGGCTGAACAGGACTAAACACGACTTATCATTGCCAGGAAAGGTTGAGTAAAAGACTATGCAAGACTCGTCCAAAGTTTCAACCTTAAAATATTTTTAAGAGTGACTTCTATTTATGTATGGTTTCGTTAATGAAATATCATTTTGGAGTTCAAACCTAATTTCAGAGGCCGATGCATGAATGTCATTCAACTGCGAACTTACCTGCAAAAGAAAAATAAAGAATTCATTAATTTTTAGATGTACACTTGATATAACAATTAATTTAAATACAAGTATCGATTATAATTGCATATGTGACTTCTTAAATAAAATATAAATTTATACAGTATACAATGATAGTACATAATTTATGGCTATTGAGATAGTGTGCAAACACACTTTACACCGAGATAAGTACATATCGCTTTCGGTGCCTGCTTATAGGCGTACTTGGCACTGACATCGACGACCATCTAATTTGAAGTTAAGACCTCATTGGAGACCTCTGAACCCCGTCTGAATGAAAAACAAAAGAAAATGACTACGTGCTTTTTCGATGTACGCGAGGTCGCGGCTAAAGACCGAGGTCACCGTAATAAGACGTCTTCCACCTGCATCTTCTTTAGCCGCACTTCCCATTTCTCCGACTTTGAAACCCGATTACTACACGATTCGGACCCCGGGAGGCGAACATTTTTTTCTCGATCGCATGATTCGCGACAGTTTTAAGATTGGCAAATCCCAGTCGGTATTTTCGATGTCGTCGCTCAGCACGTTGAAATTAACGACACTATGCGGACTCCCCGGAGACCGAGCACGGGGCCGAAGAACCGAAGAACGAGTCATCGAGGCAGTCCAGGCGATTCCCGGTAAACGCGACGACGTGTCTGGAGAGACAACTCTGCCTGTCTCGAGCCTGGACTGCGGACCTGCGTGAGAGCGATCCTGATTCTCCCGGTGAAAAATACCCGAACGTGGTAGGTCCGAGGACTTCGTTACGGATTCAGTGACCAATAAGACACCGCGAAGGATGATGACTCGGTGATATAAAGAAACGCGACAAAAAGGCCGGACAATTGCGCCTGCAAAAAATCGCGATGAAGAAACTTGTTTGTTTATGGGGGTACTGTGCGGAATCGTCAATTATTGTCCTGGAGTAAAAAGACGGCAGCCTTACAAAACACCGTGTAGTAAGAACTACCACGGTTTACACGCCATCCATTCCATAGTAAACCTCATTATCATAAGATAAAACTTCACGAAATCATCGGGCGGTCGAATTCAGGTTCGGGAAATCCAGAAATCATGAAACGAATCAGATACTAATTCAAAGCTTTCATATTAAACTAAATACTCTCCTTCGAAAAATGTTTGGTAATATTGACAAAATTGATGCACAACGATGCGTCTAACTACTGAAACGATAAATAAAGCCCACTCCCTTTAACATTTCTTTAGACTTTAGACTACATTTAGACAATAGTCTAAGAGAGTAACAAAGCAAATCTCCCGAAGTATATTAGTCATCAAGTTAGAAAAAGAACCGTGACATCGACGAGTCGTGTGAACGGTACAAGCGTGGCGTTCCGTTAGTCTCAGCCGTCTATTTCTTCATTCGGTTACGTCCTCCAACTCTTTCGCGTCTTTGGTACAATTATCATCCACTTACTGGTCATCAAGCAGTTAGCACAATTGCTGCTATGACGGCCTGTATGCTTTCGTCAGAGACGAAGCTCTGACGTTTAGGTGGGACGGGAGAACGCGTCAGATTGGTGAATTCACCTGCCATCGTAGATTAGGCCGCGCCCTGTATTAATTTTCAACGCTTCGAAGCTCTCGAAACCCTCCTTCATCCGCTGTCGTTACGTATGCATTATCTGTAAGTGAGCATGCCGATTATCATGATTTCGCTCGCACATACATATATCATACTCAAATGCAAAATCCTCTTTTTCCAAATGGACATCAGCTGATGGTCTTTGTCTTGAAAATTAGCGCTGATGTTATCTTGATTATGCCAACAAAATAATTACTACTGCAGTATAACGCCCAACTCCTACCCTAACCGAAATCTCTATATACACATATATCATCCTACATATGTAGGAATTAGTAAACATGAGCTATTACCAATTATTATTTATAGACGGCATTTCTGTTGAAGCTTTTGAAAATTCGAAAAATCGAATCAATGTTGGTCATAAAATAATTTAGTCTCTGGTATACTCTTATTTAGTTTTCACCTAAAAATGTAATGCATCAAAAAATTCACTAAAGCACAGCCATAATCTGAGATGCAATTATGGATTTAGCACCCTTTTTTAACGTCAACAGAAGAATTGCAGTATACGCGTAAACAAAGATGTGCTGCATTTCATGGTCGGTTATTCAATTATTTCGAGACTACCTCCTCCTAACATCAAGTACCCTTCAAGCTCGATATTAAAATTCCACAGGATATTTTAGGATCCTTTTTGTAATGTGGATCATCACTTTTTTCGACCGATACAATGGATGCGGAGGACAGCAGCGGACTGGGAATAATGTACGTCGCTCACAGGCGAATCTGTTCGCATTCGCTCGCTGTGAACATAGCATCTCACGAGTGCGCTCCGGGGATTCCAGAAGCATCCATCAGCCCTCGTCAAACCTGCTCTGACGCATTGCTAGACCGGCATTCGTTTGGTATATATACAAAACCTCAAGAAGAGCATTTTCTCTCTCTTCCATTCGCTTGTTTTCTCTCCGTCTCTCGCTCTCTCCTCAGTGTTTCCCTTTATTGCGGCTTTATTGCGCGTCACTAATGAAAACCATGGGGGAATAGATGGTATACAAGACTGCGCAGGCTTTTTATCTGGATTATCTATGATTCTATGATATGTTTCTTGTTATGATTTTTTGTCGCATCCAAGAATTACTTTGATTTAACGATCGTACAACTTGTACAAACAGAAGCAGTAGCAATTAGATTTGACTTTTTATATTTCGTGATGATGGGAATGAAAAACTTTTTAAAAAGAATTAAATCAATACTTTTATTATTAAAATTGTTTTATCAACGTTGATGATAAATGATAAAATATTGTGATAGTTTGCGTTTCAAAAATTCATAAAATGTTTCAAGTAGTTCTGTGGGAACCATCGTCATCACAGTGAAACCAAGAAGGTTAGGAGAGCCGAATTCTCAATCTCATTCCTAACTGCCGCGGCCGCGGACAATCCAAAGCCGTGTATTACCCGCAAGAATTAAAGTTATATACGACGGAGCAATTAGAGGGGGAATCAGTAGACGCCGGAACATATTCTCATCGGGTTTAGCTGTTACTCTTGTACTCATCCATTATCTCATCCTCTGCAATCTTGTTGAGCGCATTCGTCTATCGGGCAAACCTAATTCTATTTTCGCGCTATATAACACGAGCGGCGATGAGGAATGAGGCCAATTAAGCAGTATATCATTAAGAGCAGCGCTACAGAGACAAAGTCTCGCATTTACTTGAGTAAATCACCCGAGGCTTTTGCACTGACGGACAACCAATGAATTCGCGTTGGCGCTCGACGTTTTCGTGAATTGCGTCTGCTGTTTTCGAATTGGGTTTACTCCGTTCTTTTACTGTTCCGGCAAGCTATATATAGTCCCTTTAGTACTCCACATGGTGGAATTCTGCTCTCCAATTTTCGTGAATTTACGGACAAGACTAATCTACGCCAAATAGAAGCGAACAAATAGCAGAATGTTATCAAGTCTAATGTTGCTGGACTCGTGAGTGAAGTAATTATAATAAGAATTTCTTCTTATTTAACCAGTGCTCCGATGGATGTCGTAATTTTCACCACAAATCCTCAAGGCGCTGCTGGCTGTAAGCCGGCAAATCATTCGAATTCTTTCGTGGCGATAAAGAACAATAGGTGGAACTGTTTAATCTGCATAAGCGAATTGTAACAATAGACTTCCAACAATGGACCAAACATTTGCTGCACCGACGTTGAAGGAAGGACAATAAGTTTCGCTTGATAGTTCTGTCGTGATCTAGTTCTGCCTATGAACCACAGGTCCTTTGCTTCTCGTCGGCGATGTCCATTGACTGCAAGCTTATTGGCATCGTAACAATCTGAATACAACCAGTGTAACCTTGTTTAGACCTCAGTAAAGAAACATTGAGATCGTTAATTAAATCAATGTATAGTCGCAATTTTCTGCATGTTTCCAGGTCTGTCTTAAATGATTGTTATACGACAATTCATCACCTATTCGAATATTAAAATATGATTAAGTAGTAAACAACATTACGTAATATATTGGATGGTTTTAGTTTTATAGTCGTATAGTCATTTGATCGAAAAGGACCAGGCTGTCAGACGGTAAGATGAACATTTTTCATAGAAAAAGTTGTTTGGGTACATGTACCCAGTAAATACACTAAGTCATCAACAAGTTGCCATGTCAGGCCGAATCTTCATTATCATGATAATGGAAGAATCACAATGAGCAATTAACTTTCCGGTACACATAAGCTACATCATTCTCTGAGTTTCCGATACCAGAACAAGTAGAAATGACTTACTTATGTAGCGGCATCCTCAGGAAGTAAAGCGGGACCGTTTGACTTAATCCATCATAGTTGATTTAAAACCTACGACAGCATTTAGCACTTCTTGACCAGAGGCAAAAAATCTTCTAAATAACTGTTCGAAGGTATGATCAGACTTTTAAACGACACAACTCGATCGATATTCATTCTCTGTCATTCCTTCTGTCCGTTGTTCGCCCTCGGCAAGAATTGAGGAAGCCGTGCTTCACGGAAGCAAGCTTTTCTCATTGGAGCACGACGACCTTTGAGGTCGATGCACCACTCGGTTGCGAGTGTTGCGTCAAAACAGCTCCCGAGGAAACGTTCCCACCGTCTAGTCACCCTGGCCTGCACTCTTCATGTGACTTCTCTCCTCGAGGGAAGCACTAGTCCTCCTACCTCTTCCCTCCGGCAGGCTTGCACTGGAGTCAATTCCTAGAAGCCCACGAAGGCGCAGCGCTGTCTGGTCGAGCCGAGTCGACTCGTCTACCTTTGCCCGCATAGGCGAGGCACAAATACCCACAGCCGCCGGCTGGTAGTAGGGGTAGCCAGCGAACGAACGGAAGAACGCAGAGAAGCAAGTAAAACCGGGCAGAGCAACGAGATCAGTCGCTTCTAAGTAGCTACGTGATCAGTGATAATAACTGCCGCGAAACGTGCAAGATCGCTCCTGTTGGTTTCATCTTGCTTTCTCGAGATCTTTCTTTCTCTCCATCTGTCGTTATTGACGACCACGGGTGGCGAGCATTGAACCAGGAATAGACATCAACTCATTGGAATAGAACTACGAAGTGCATATGATACTGCTACCCTTGTACTCATTTTCACTCTTCGAATTAGCGCATTAGGCGATATTCGTCCCTCTTTAGATTAAGTCGGTTCCAACACGTTCTTATAACGTATGAAAGAAGTCGTGTACCGTATTGCAAAGTTTCCCAGCGTTAACAATAACCCGAAAAAGGCCACCTACGCTGCGGATACCTTAACCAGCATACCTTCCGTATATTTTGTATGAATCTTGTGGGAATTTCAGTTTTAGCTCCTATTTTTCTAAGACTATCAACGGAAGCTAAGCGAACTGATCTAACCGGTAGGAGAGTGCATTCTCGGAAAATACTGTCATCTATTTAACTTTGTATAAAACATAAGAACCATGAACAGTTTGTCGATCTTGATGGATGCTGAACATCCGGCGAGTGTCGTGTCGACGTTGTCGACGAGGACTCGATGTATTGTATATTTATCAAATCAGCGAACTGCTTCTTAGCGACTCCCGTTGGAACCTTCTGTCCTCCGGTAACAAAAAATATGTAACATTACATCGAGGATACTCGTTAAAAAAATGTAGTAAAGAAATGTTCTCGGGCCAAGTGAACAAAATTCTTTTCCATTTTAACATCTGGTTCAAATCGTTGGCGGAATGTCAAATTAAGTCTGATCGAAAGATCACGCCCGCTACCGGACAATGCCGAAATATATTCCGCAGGAATCGAGCAATTTTTATGAATACGGTTTACGTTCCCACGCAAGCGCATCTGTTAATTTCTCTCTCTCTCTCTCTCTCTCTCTCTCTCTCCCTCTCATTCGCTTTCTTACTGTCTTTCGCTCTCTCACTGGCTCTCCTCTTCTTTCGAACCCATTCGTGTGCGACGCATTGCGCATACTTGTCTATCCCGTACACCATGGCGTTTCTTTCCACGACTTGAGCGCTGCCGAACACACCTGCGGCTGGTAGGGCTGCTCGTACACCACGCGGCCGTGACGGGAAATTCACAAACACGCCTTTCCACTCCACAGAATATGCGGAAAGATAGGACAAACCTCGTTGCTAATTCACGCGCTCGCGATTTAATTATCGCGCGATATTACCGAGGATTTCGCGAAAAGAGGGGGGCAGCCGACAAAAAAGCTTCCGATAAGTGCCTCGCAATTCGCACCGTCTTACCTGCACGTAATTAATTAGGTAGCAGTTACGGATGCGCTTTTACTGAAATACTAAGTGCAAATGAAATGCAACATCTGACCTTTATTCATGAACGGTGTACGCCGGCATAGTAATTACGATGGATGATATGATACGGTGACCTGGAGTAATGGTGGTACTTCCTGAACTGATGCTCGCATGTCAAGCGTATAGGGATTAATTGAAAAACATAGTTTGCGTAATAGTCGTTTAATTCGTTACATTATTTGCATATATATATCCCCAGATCTTGATCAGAACGTATGAATTCACTTAAACCGATCATTCCATTAACAATTTTATTATAGAACCTCAATTAAAACTCAATTTCTTCAACTTTGAAGTAGGCTTTGTTATATTTTATCCTAGCGAAAACGGTTTTGAATTCTTCTACGCATATAAATTGTATATAAATAAGTCGATCTTGCTGTGACTTTAGATAACGGTATTTTCTATGCATATGCAGAAATAAATTCAAAACTGTTTTGGTACAATTCAACGTGTTCATAGCATATTGTCCGGAATTGCATTAGAAGTATCCAGCCGTGGCATTAGGAACGATATGGTCACATCTTTCTTAGATCTATTAGCAAATCAACTAGCGATCGATATGAAATAACGTTTACTGAATTTCTCGATTCGTACACGATCATAGGACTGATCAAATATCGACTCTTGCGATATCAGATTTAAAATTCACGTCTTTTTTTGTTTTTTGTTTTTTTTCATTGAACATCGAATAATATTCACTTTATTCTCAATTATTTATCGATATACTTTATTTGGTGTTGCTTCTATTAAAACTTAAAAATAAATATAAATATATCAACTTCACCACTACTAATGTAACATGTTTTATGCCCGATGTGAATGCCTTCGATCGTCCTTCCACGAAGTAACCTCTTTATCTTTTAAATTTAAATCGAACATATCGTTATCATTCCATAAAAAATGCACTTTTTCCTGAAAAAAGCAATATATTGTTGCGTGAGCGGCATATTTTATATTCCCTCCGACACACGGTATAGAATTTGTATACCCGCGACAGCCTACGTGACTTATCAGGCGCCTACTTGTAACATCGACATCGGGGATTCCGAAAGAATACATTAGCAACATCGCATTGTGGGAGAGCCGCTATAGTCGAAGAAAACTTTCATTTATCGATCGCCCTTCGCTCGCGAGATAACAACGCGTCTTCGTCTTCCGTGCGTACGCAGAAGCAGTATGGAAAGAAGTCCACGACTGGTACAATCACAGATCTGCATTCTGGAAAATCCAACCGCTACCGTAAATCAATCAATGTAAAAGACGATCGATTACATCCAACCAAACAAACCCCTTCCACTGACTGGTTATTTTTAACGACCTTTACATGCATGCACCCCTCCCCCTCCGGCAAGGTCGTTCCTTAGTTTTGATGAATTTCCCCAAATCCGATTTCTTAATATGTACTACATTTCATGGATGCAGTAGAAATAGCGTTTGTTTTACATTTGCTAAATGCTTGATATTCAACGAATTACACAAGATTAAAAAAAAAAGAGAAAATTTTGTTATACCTATAAATCAGTAGTATCTTGAATGACGCACAATCCATTCAAGTTCTGCTCGATTACGGTCAGAATATCACGGAAAATTGCAAATTCATCATATAAACCCACACGGTTGAGAAACATAGGTATGTAATTATTTTCGGAATAAAGAAAATTTCTACCTGTGACACAATGAGATCACACCTAGTTTTTGCTCACAGAGTCCCAGTGTTAACACTACCACTGGAAGACAAACCTCTTATATTATCCTATGTGAATTAGACTGAATAAATTTGGCAGAGTTGACGTAACTACGCAAGAGTTTATGAAATGATGTATATATATAATTTAGACATTATTCGTATTAAGAACATTTTATTTGATGAAATATTCTAATACCGAATCGTGCCTATTATTGCGGATTCATGTACTTCTTGTGATGATTTATCCGCAGTAATAGAATTAGCAGTAATAGGGACACACGCAGCTATTAGAACTGATGGTGGGATCAATTTCTTGCCACCATTAAACACGAATTAGAAACAGAGATGAGTGTAGAAGAGAAATCCTCAAACAATTAGTATGAAAGACCGAAGTCGGGACGAAACTAGTTGGCATGACCGCGGGATCATCTGAAATACTGGAAGCGACAATATTCATCCCAGACGAAAATGCAAAGCGGGGGAGTATGCACAACGACGCGTTGTGTGCTAATTAATTATGCAAACAGCTGTTAGTTGCTCGCTGCGATATAAGCATGGCCAACATTAGAAGACAATAAAGACTTTGTGAGATTTGGAAACATATGGAAGGCTGGGTAGGGAAATAGTACTTAATTGCGGCCCACTTGATATATTGTCGTTATTGCGACAAAATACATCGATAATTTATCCATAATTTATCATCTATTTACATGCAATAAAACCTGCAAATTTCACTTTTTCAACTCACGCGCGTAAGAATAATCTTATAGCCAAGTATTTTTCTCAAGCACAATCGCCGGTATTTGTACGAAACATCGAGTATTCAATCATCGTCTGATTATATTTCATTTTTAGCGGACCGTTCAGCGTTTATTGATGACTGTCCTGAAGCGAGATAACTTACCTTAGAAAGCTGGTGAAAAAAAAAAATTAATCGCGTCGTTGTTAATTTGCCCATACCTCGGGCGCGCCGTCCGCTGACGAAATAAAAGCAGAATGTTCGGATTGATAAAGCGCACCGGAACGTGAATACGGTAATTCCACGCGTCCGATTGTTGCGGAAAAAGACGCATGCCAAGATCGGCCGTTTTTGGTCGAAACTGTAATAAATTTATCATGTTCGCTAACGGGGAGCAGAGGCTCGACCACGTGGCGTTGCCGCTAATGATTTAACGAGCGCTCGGCACGCGATGGGCGTGGATTCGTTGCATTTTCTAGATGGGGAATCCAAAAAATTGAGACGTAACCGCGCGCTAACCCTCGAGGAATTGGGGGAGGAGAAAACAAAAACGGCAAAACAGGCGTAAGACAAATCGGCCGGGGCCTTGGGGCGTTCGAAATTGGTGCAGTTTGCATTTCGCCGTCTGCAACTGAACAGCTTATATTATATTGTTTTACATATCGCAGGTTGACGGAACTGGTGTGAATTAACGACTTGTTCATGTGGATAATGCAATTTTTGTACAATTTCTTTTTTTTTAAACTAAATTTTTGAAATGTACCCAAATAAATAATTTCGTAAAGAACTGCTGATACCTTTATAGACGCGTGCGTAAACCCAAACCAGCCCTAGTACTACATCTCGTACAAGAATACAATAGACGCAAACATGTCACCGAGTACCCAATTAAAGACTCCAATTAACAGATAATTGATAATAAGAGTCTACACGATGTTACATGTGCAGACACGATGCCTTGCTTATGGATTACAATATGCTTTACAAAAGAAGAATACTACGTCACCGATTCTCCTCCGTACATCTGGTTGCGTGGGAAGATCTCGGTCTCATTTCTGTTTTCTTTCCGTCTCTCTCAATGATTTCTTCGTTTATGCGAAATCGCCGCGTGTACGATGTGTTTCTTTCATTATGAAACGCTTGGATGCATGGAATAACAATAGCACGAGTAGTGCATCAACGAGAAATGGGTGCACCTGCGACCCCAACACGTTTTCGGAACAAAGTAAAAAAAAACATCGTGCAAGAAGTATCCGTTTCAATGTCCTTAGCCTCAAAATTAAGAGAATCACAAACATTCAACGTTAAAGACTTTGTATTATTGTACAGTTATACACGTAACAAATACGAATTTGCATTGGTGAATATCTTTCACCTGGAATTTACAAAACAATGGAAATTAACTAATTCGTATTCAAGATTTGAGAGTAACTTCATGGGTCATATGTGCGTACGTAGTTATTCCGAGACAAAAGTTACACAAAAGTTTTAAACTGTTACTGCTGAATGAACAGTCTTCCCCTCTTCAAAGTGTAATAAAATCTACACATCTTCAATCGAAAAGTCTAAAATCTCGATATTTTTGTACAACCCATTAATTCGCCTATTCGCTCGAAAAGTCTTTAGAGGCAGATGATGACTAAACTCCGTAAATCAGCGCCAGTTTACAGATTGTTTATAAATAACCAATTAAAAACACCTGTACACGATTCGCTCTGGGAGTATGACTCGTTCCGCGGAATGCAGATGCATCGACGTTTTTCTCGGTGTCGCCGCTAGAGTTATAGCCTCGCGAGCCGCGTCCTTTCGTACATCGAGAAAAATACCGATCGCCAGAAGCCGCACAGTAGCCGAGAACACGCTATATAGACAACGCGCGCGCGAGCTTTTCAAAATGGAGGATATATGCCGCGTTACGTCGTTGGTATCGGACGAGTTTAGAAAAATGAATTCCACATGGTCCTTGCAGATCAAAGCGACGAATCGACAGAATGCAGTACTTTTTATTCACCTCTGGGACATTGAAGAAATGACTTACTTCTCTGATAAAACGTAACATTTCGTTTAGTTTGGAGCATTGTACCTTTCGACTTGATAAGAGAGCTAGAGAAATAATGAGAGAGAGAGAGAGAGAGAGAGGGAGGGAGGGGGGAATAGAAACTAAGGGGCAGAACCAGCATCGCCATCTCTTAAAAATTTCTTGATCGAGACTCTTGATCCAAACACTTTTGTTCTTGGAATGTCAGTAGACTGCATCAAATCAGTTTCATGCAAGTGAACCGATCCGATCAATTGTAACCGAAATTCCATGTGGGATCTCATATGAAATTTCCTATATAAGGAATGACCCTGGAAGTAGAAAATCGTACTCGAATTCTAGAATTTGGGTAATCGTGGAATCCCATTTTAAAAATTAGACTGGAAATGATCTGGGAAGTGGAAACCGTAAGAAGTATATGCGGATCGCACTGTCTATGAGAAATTATGAGAGGGTTATTATTTTTGATAATTTTCATATATTGATAATTTTCATTCCCCATGTAGGATCCCACATAGCATGTTGATTATAATTCCCATGTGGAATCCAATATAAGATCCTATGGACATTTTTAGTAGGGCGGCGGATGAAATTAATTCCAGTACTCTATTCTCTCGTAGAAACTCCATCAAATTAATGTTGTAGATTTTTATTTGCTCTCTTCTTCAACGTTCGAGTGACGTAAAATTGTACGCACTTCACCTTTCTATGTAAAAATTTGAAACTAGCTTGGAATACAAATAGTACATGCCAAAATGATTTAAGAAAAAGCTGACGATTTTCTCTTTTCTTCTTGCTAAACTAAGATTGATTAGAATCTCCCAATACCCGAGTTCCAGACAGTTCCGTTTAACATGTCATTATTCGTTCATACTTCCTTCCGAGCTTAAAAACTTAGATATTGTTTATTAACTTATTCTCGACGATAGTGAGTGAAAGCCAGCTTTGCCACCACTTATACATTCATAACAAGGGCCAATGGCGCTATCGGTCGGAACCATTGTGGACAAAACTTCCTTCGTTTGTCAATGTAGCGAATTTCTCTATTTACAAGCGTTATACAATATTGCCAAATGCAGTAGTTATTGCAATGTTAAAAAGTGACCTGTTTCGCATTGAGTTTATGTATGTCGTAGTCGCATCGGACAAGAGTGCCCGACGCTGTCACATTTTTCGCCCCCTCTCGCCCTGATTGAAGAAAGCTTCTGACCTTGCCACTCGTCCCAACTTTCATTTTCGTATTCCTCCTCATCGTCATTTCGTGACATTCATCGCGAACAAATGCAATATTTTTCACAAGAGTTTCGATCCAATACCACGGTTCGGGTCCTGACTTACCCGGTAAATTAACGACTATACGTAATACGAGATATTGGATCACTTGCCAAATATCAACGTCTCCATTTGTTCGTCCAGTCCCGTAAGTTCGCCTTTCCGGGGCCCCGAACTCGTTGGCCGATGTCTCCCCGCCCCCCCGGCCCAAAGATCCGTCCCCCCCTCTCCCCCCCCTCCTCTTGCCCCCGCCCCGCCCCCCCCCCCCCCCCCCCCCCCGCTCCACCTTTTTTCGCTCTCGCATTTCCTCGTTACCGGCCGCGCGACGCGCCCGCATAGAGAGGCAAGAGGGCTTGATTTACGATATGCGCTCGTTTCTTCGGCGATCCATCGAGAGAGTAGAAGAGAAAAAAAGGAGCTCGCGTCGTTTATTTAAAGTCACTTTCGACAGTCGCCTCGTTACCCGGCTGAATTTACGAGGCGCTCCGTACGCGCGCTCGCGAAATCGCGAGCGGAACAAAAGGAGCGTTCCATACGCGAAATTTATCGATCTATCGAAAAATCCGGTCTTGAGTGGAACATTTCTCCTCTTCGTGAGAGGCACCCTCTTCTTTTTCGTTGTTGTTCCTTTTTTTATTTCGTCCTTTAGGTTCAAAAATTAGCCGAGTCGAGTAATGACGACGCGCGGACCTCGTCGCGTTATCAGAATTAATGATGACCAGTTACGTGATTGACGAACAGCAGGATAGGGTAATCGCTGATGAAGAATGAGGGTGTATGGCAAGGAACATGAATAACGTCAACGACATTGCAGACTAATAGAGAGCAATGTGATACTCTCAGTTATGAGTTAATTGTTTATTTTTGTCGCAGCAGTGGCAAAACGCCATTTTGAGCCCCGGATACAAAAAATACGAATACTAATTATTCAAGTATGTTCTTCACTCTATTATTATTACTAATATTAATTCTGGTGGTAAGTGGATAGTATGGTCTGGCCTTTTTAAACTGAAGCTCCCAAACTCGCGAGTTCGATCCTCGTCGAGTAAAGTTTTTCCGAATTTGCCACAAAAATATAAATTCGAAAAATAACAATTGCGAATTTGTGGCGACTATCGACATCTGTCGGTAGTTTTCGACAACTTGAACGGTTTTTCCGTGGTTGCGTTTATTACAGCGCGCTTGCTTTGGTTAGACCGCCAATTTGTCCGTTCAAGCAGCCGATTGTATTGCGAAAGCGTGAGGTTGTCTGTTAAAGATAATGTTGTTCCGTGTGGAATGATAATAAACCTTGCTTATATATCCCTAATTAATTCGTTAGTTAGCGCTGGAAAGGAAAACATTATCGACGACTTTGTGATGGACGATAATAAACCCCCTGTTACAAACAAACGAATAGAATACAATTTTAATACAAATACACAGATATGGCACTTCGCGTAAGGAATCTGTCCAGTTATCAGCGAAGCAACCGCACGAGGAATCGATTATTATTATTATTCTAGAATTCGATTTCTGTTAAAGCCAACAAATGCCGATGTCGAGTAAATAATGAGACCGACAAAAGGTTTACCCAGATCATTCCTACCGATGGTCGGAATGAACGGCGTAAACAGACGTGGAGCCGCTGTAGGTGTCCGTACCTTGTCAGCGTCAGGTTCCCCACCGGAACGACAGCGGTATCCGATCGGCTGAATGTCGCAAGCTGCGAAGCAATCTTCTTCGGCAACCCGTGTCCCACACGCGCGTTTGACGCGCGGCTGTCCTCGCATAGAGGAACAGTATTAAGCACTGATCGCGGAGCCCCTTCCTCGCTAACGGTGCCCGATCTTCCGCGCTTGGAAGGGTGAGAGCCGTTTCGACCCACGCGATTAACTCAACCTCCGTGTCTGAGGCCGCCGATCGATCTGCCAACGCGATACTGCCTAACGGACGGCACAGATTAGCGTGATTAGTTTCCAAATTCGTTCGTGGATAAAAAATATGTTACAGGCAGGGGAAAGCGTGTCGATGATGACGTAAAGGAGCCGTTTTTATTTTCAGTGACATCGATGAAGACAATGATTGCGGTTATGGCACTAAAGAATAATTATAGAAATAATGACATGATGATGGTGTTGATGAACACCACAATGGTGCCCATGACAATTATGATGAGGAAGGAATACCGTGTAGATGGTAATTGTAGTGTTGACCACGTACATTAACATTAAACGCAATAACAAAAACGATACTGACATGGATATTCAAAAATTTTTGAAATTGTTGTGGTGAATAAGGTAGTGATGTTAATGCAGGTGTTTGGGAGATGTGCGATGACGAACTATCGCTTGCTCTAGGCGTACGTGGACGCTCGTTCCAATCTTGTTGACGGTAATTAAATAATTTCAAGAAGC
>JAPYZR010001200.1:351-31891 GCA_030522945.1 Trichopria nigra | reverse complement strand
GAAAGGGGGAGAGAGAGAGAGAGAGAGAGAGAGAGAGAGAGAGAGAGAGAGAGAGAGAGAGAGAGAGAGAGAGATTAAGAGAGAGAGAGAAAAGAGTGAAAGATCAAGGGGGAGCGAGGAAGGCGTACGCGCGGGAGAAACGAGGCAGAGAAAGGTAGTGATGGGGAGAATGTGCCACCACCCTTAACAAGCAACGAGGGTGGAGAATTAATGAGAGAGGGTGGCTTGGGCAGACACTTGTGGCTACCTCCCAAACTTTGCTTCTAAACCAAGCTCCGATCCCCGGAAAACCCTCCAAGTTAGCCGCTATGACCTCCGGGCGGCTTTTCGACTGTTCGCAACTCGTCGGAGGGATTCGGCCGCTCAGTATTTTCCGCTTCTCTTCTCGCAGCGGCGAATAAAGAGTAGAAAAATACTTTGACACTGCAAGTTCAACATGGAAAGAACAATACGGGGAATTTACCGTGCTTCAAATATTTGGAAGAATACGCTTTGCTTGGTGACGTGCTGAATACGATTACCGTGAAATATTGTTTCTTTTTGGATTAACTTACTTTTTTCACACCAAAACTTGCCCCAAAGCATTGGATTTCATTAATAGCGAAGAAAAATGTTACGCCCTGCATAAAGTTTTACTTTACGTGCCTCTCGTTAGATATAATGCTCTGGCTTTAAAGTTTCACACTTTGACGCTTCCCCTAGTTTAGCCGCGAATCCCACCGAATCTAATGAGTAATTAACGAAATATATCCTCGATTCTTCGAAATGAAGTATAAAATGGTCGAAAATTTGTCAACCGCTTGGCCGGAATCGCAAGCGCATAATAATGTACGTCGAGAGTCCCACAGCCTTTCCCTTTGTCGGATCGCGATAACGGCGCATATATAGCGGACGGCCTGTGGCGTCCCGGAGCGCGGTGTGAATTTTAATTAAAGCGATTAAGCATGCGTCCATATAGCGCCGTATTAACGCGCGATGCTTTCATGGCGCGCCAATTTAAAAAGGGGTCTACGATGCGTCACATCCGGCACACAATGGCTCGAACCGCTGAAGAGAGGCTGACCGACGTATTGAGTGCATGGCTGCTCAATAATTTTGCATTCCGAGCACTCACCGTTCCGCGGTGCTTCGCGGCTTCAACTCCCATATTCCTACCACGAGTTACAGGGTGTATCGTTGTATCGATATATTAGCATACGTTGAATTAACCTCTTTCGGGATCGGTTATTCGCACTTGGTACTTTCTCCCTATAGTGCGTAAAATCGGTCAGTGCGACCGAAGGAGAATTAACAATGACGATGGGATGGATTTGCAAAAGTAGCGACCGATCCACTATCTAATACTTATGTACACAGATCGGTGGTTCGATTCGACTTTTCCTGCGGTTGTAAAAGACTGCGCTATCCAAGCGACACCGTGGTGTATGAAGAAAAAGACGAAAAGAAACATCAAAATAAGCATAAAAAAGAACGAAGTGGGAAGAAGAGCAGCGAAGAAACGGTCGAGCTCGATACCAAGTTCTCGCCGGAATCGGGAGATCGTAAAGTAAAACGGAGGCTGGTACAAGCAGTCCCACCATTGCCTCCTGCTCTCTCCTTCTTTTTTCTTATCCCGTTTCGTCGTTCTTTATCTCTGTCTCACTTATGCCCCCTCGACGTGTCGTATCGTAAAAATAGAATATTTCCACGAGCGTAGGTGAGCGTTATATAGAGGCGCGGAGGCACCTTTATATCTGCAGACGTGACTCCGCCGCTCGCTACCATCGCCTTCAGCCGTGGAAATATATGGGGCCATGACGGTCGTTGGCGAAAGAGGAGAAGCGATCGAGGAACGAGGTAGGAAGAGACGGAGATGCGGGGAAAAAAGTAAAACGAGGGGTAGCGGAAGGAAGAAATAAATAAAAACAAAAAACAAGTAAGAGGAGAAGGTGAGAAAGGAGGAAGCCAAACGCGAAGGGCGAGTAGGTGAAGAAGTTACTGGAAGGAGTTACCAAAGGTAAAGAAATAAATCATGGGCAAACTGGAAAATCAGCGAGAAGAAAGGATAAGTGGGGAATGCGCGTGTGGAAGAAGAAACAAATGAAGTTGCCCGAAAATGTTATAGGACACGAGAAAATATAAATGATAAATGCAATACGAATTGTGGAAAAATAGATATAAAGGACGCGTACATGGACAATTCGAAGCAATGACAAAATAACGAGAATGCCCACTCTTGGAATAAATGTATATAAGTATTCATGCGAGCAATGCTAACGAAGTAAAGCGGTTTATATTACGTACAAAAGAATAACATTCTAAAGGAGTGATGGAGCGTGGAAAAATAAATAAATGCCGTAAGGAAAGAATGATAGAAGATCAAACATATAAAATGAAAAAAAAAGAAGAAGAGAAAAAGGCATACAATCCCTAGGAGGTTCTATGCTGCAGTGTGCGTGAGGTCGTCGGGGTGTCCTGTCAATTGACCCTCGAGACTTGTATTCTCTTACTTGCTCTTCTTCTCGTTCTCCACACATACTCCCCCGCGATCTCCTTGGAGGCTCGCGGCAACCCTATAGCGACTCCGGTTATTTGCATATGCTGACCTCCTTACATATGCGGCGACTTTTATGGTTAAACGGAAACTATTTCAAAACCCTTACAAAACCATACGATGCAGCATCCCAGAAGAATGATTAGTGTATTTGCATCACACGACCTTATTTTTGGACTGAGGAAATGGGATTGCATCATAGATTCACTTAACCAGTCTACCGCGCAGTTTTAAATGGACCAAATAGAAAGATATGGAAATTGGTGATACCAAACTGATCTGTGTAATAAATGGATAGCCGTTATTAGACGGCCCATTTTGGAGTCGGAGGAAAAACAAATCAGTTGCTATATATTTATTGTAATATTATACTTAAACATCAACATCACTCTTATAGTTAAAAAACAAAATGCAATGGGATTTACATTTATATCAAAATCCACGCTTAAGGAACACTCGATATCATGATGATCCCTGATTAGAACTTGATTTGTCAATCTATAAATCTCTTTTGCTGAAAGCTATTTCAAAACCCTATAATTCCTTCTACTTATTTATAACACTATGAATGATAGCGCCTTTCCTTCGCGTTTACTTTTCTACATCAGAAATGAAAATTAGTAAGACGTTTTAATCAAAGGCGCGTCCCGTACGTGCGCGTCTTCAAAGTAAACAAGTGAGTTTTCGTTTTGGAGAATAAAATTAAGCCAGTTTATTTAGGTGCCGCAAATTCCTATTTGGAAAACCTTCGCCGATGACCCCGATTCGCGCGAGCAGATCGTTGCGATTCGGCGCCATCGTCGTCGGTCGGTCGGCCTTTTGCCAGAGTGAGACGCGTTCCGACGATTGTCCCACTCCTCCCCACGCGCCGTCCGCGTCCGCTCGTTTCAGCGGATCGAATACATATAACAATGAAAGGAGACAAATGGACAGGCCCCTACGTGTATTTGCAAATCTTTCTTTTTTTTTTCTTTGCGGTTCGCGAAATTGTCCAACACCCGCGCGGGATAAGATCGCCATACATTGCTACAGTCGAGGATCTCGGATATCTCGGTATAATACGGTGCTCGTACATGGATGCAGATTCCTAACTCTTTTTTCCCCTCCAAGTTTTTGATATTTCATATGTAGTTTATTCAGTCATTAACTTAGTAATAATAATTGTCATTAAAAAATTGCGCGAAATCACCTCATTTTTGGCTTGAGGGATTGGGATTGCATATCATAGATTCACTTAACGAGTTTATACTGGGCAGCTTTCAACCCGTTGACAAAACCATGGACTAAATAGGAAGATATGGAAATTGGTAATATCCAACTGATCTGTGTAATAATTGCGGAGATGGCCGATATTTCAGGCCATTTTGTGTATCACTCACGATCATACACGAAGTGCGCCGATGTTAACCGAGTCTACTCATCTAGGAAGATCCGCTTTAAAAAATAGTCTAGTTGGACGGACTGGGTATCGTACAGGGAAATTGTAAAAAGTCCAAGTGCAGACATACGTAAAACATCATCATGTTTTAAAATTTTAAACGCGTTTCAAACTTTTCCATTATTACGATTACATGAAAGAATTGATTCGACATTCGCAAAGTTTTTGTATAAAAAAAAAAACATACACATAAAGGTACAAAAGTCAGCACTGGTCAAAGATCCGGACAATTGGACTTGACGACTTATGTCTCTCCGACTCGGTTTGTTCGGTGTTCCGACTGAGGTTTAAACGTTTTCGCTTTGTGCGCCTTTGGCCCGTTCGAGGGCACTTGAGCGCTTTATCGGTGCTAAGTGCGATGATACTCGCGACGACGAAGTAAGGACTTTCGCGAAGGAGAAAGAGAGAACGCAGGATTTCCACGCGCTGGTATACGTGCTGGAAAACTGCCAAGGACCATCCGCAAGGACGTGCCTGGATGACTACCAACTTGCTAATGTCCCGCGAGAATCCACGAGGTATATATACGCGACATATTTACCGAGGATTTCGTCCGTAATCGCGATCGCGACCTACCGCGTGTGAATGTGTGTGTGTGTGTGTGTGCGTGTTTGTTTATACGTAAAATATAAATAATATTAATAAGTGAAGTAACGTATTACCTTGTCCTGGAAGAGGGGCATTGTTTTTCCTGACATGGAAGGGATTTTACATTTCATATACATTTGCTGTTTTGGGTATTTAACGAATAGCATTTTGCCTTGTTTTGGAAGGGACTTCACTTTTCCTGACATGGAAGGGGTTTTACATTTCCTATACATTTGTTGTTTTGAGTATTTTGACGAATAGCCTTTTGCCTTATGGAAGGGATCTCACATTTCCTGATATGGAGGGGTCATTCTTATATATTCTTGTGTTTCCTCTTTGTTTTCATTATTTATACATTTTTTCTGAAGAGGGTCCGCACCGGGACCGAAACGTAAATATTTACATTTTAGTTTGAAGACTGCTAATAAGGTATTATTTTTTATTTTACAATTAAAATAATATTAATACTTAAAAAAAAACAAGTTTGTAAACGTTATTCCCATCCATTCGAGTGAATAACGTTTACAGGTCAACCGTTGAGGGATTGATCAAAATTTTAATTCGTTCAACTCCACGCTACAACAGGGATTACTTTTTAACAATAATTAAAGCAGCGCCAAAGTCCAAAGTTTTAAACGCAAACACTTTTCCTTGAATTTCTCGATTTAACTTCGGTTGCACTTTAAGTTCTTCCTTTTCACGGCAGATTACGGAGAAAGTTCATGTCATATAAATTCATAAAAGTCATCGAAATCGGTTTAGGAAGTATATAAATGGATCAACTCGCGGTGTAACGAAATTTCGTAAGTGAAGCATTTTTTCTTTCTTTTTTTTTCAGTTCGAGGCAGAATTTCTCCATTTTGAACCGTGATTTCGCTACTTTTATTTATTTTTATTAAGGAAATCTATTTTTTATTTTCTGAAGGAAAGTTGATTTTTTTATTTTAACTTGTACGATTTTTTTTCGCATTTCAGCAGCTGTATAGTGTATATCACTCTTGCTTCATTATGAGCGCGACGATCGATTTTACGCCTATATAGAGAAATAGTTACAAGTGCGAATGTCCGCGATTCCTTCGACCCGACAAGTGTAACCTTTCTGAAACGTTACATACACGTTCCGTAAATGTGTATATTATACAAAGTCGCAGAAATGTTTCATAAAAATGACATTTGCAACGTTACAATTGGCACAAGACAGTTTTACATTTTCTCAAGGAGGGTTGCATTGCGTAATTTTCTTGAAAATGTTATGAAATCCGTGTTCCTATACGAGGTTTCAAAATAACTGCGACGCACTTTTACGTTATACTAATGTAATTTTCTAGGTAACATTGTGAATTATGTGACGTGTTACATAGAAATTATTTCTCGGACGTTGTGAAAGGGTACAACTAAGCGGTAGATGGCGTGCAAAGTCAAACGTGAAATCGTGCGATTTATATCGAATGTAACGTTTCGTTGTAACTTTGTCGTATATAATATATAGGACATTCGCAGTTTTTATAAATCATATATATATGTACATATACAGCAATCAAGTTTCAATAATATGACATTCTGAATCTTACATATAAATAAATGGAACGTTGCAAAAATAATAGATGTAGAATAAGTCCCGCAGCACAGTAAAAAAAAAAAATATTAAAACATCAAAACTTGGATTAACAAAAATTCAGAAGTATTCGTTCTAGAAGAAATGAATCCATTTTTAATCATTTTTAATCCTTTTTAATCCAAGTTTTCACCTATCGATCTTTAACTGCGGGAGATCGCCGAGACGTTTCGGTACATTTATTGTAACCGCGCATGAATTTATTATTTTATTCAAATTTGTTTCATTGTAACGTTACAGAAAACGTTTATGAGCCAAAATTGGTTACACGGATACAATATAATGAAACGTTCCAGTAACGTTTCTGAATCCGAAAAATATTTAGAATATACGCGCGGGTCTAATTAAAAAAACTTCCTCGCGTTGACTTCGAGCAAAGAACATCCCATTCGTTGAAAATTGCTGATATATACACCCGTGTGACACTTAAAAATAGTAGATCCCCCCCGCCCTCTTATTTTAACTCATCATCGACACCATTGGTAGAATGAGAAACAGAAAACGAAATTGTTATTGCCATTTCGGTTAAAATAGAAAAGTGAAAAAAATTAAAATAAAGGAGGTAATTAAATCAAGGGTATAGTTATTAAAATATGGGGAGACCGTATACTCTATATATTATTTCAGGTGTGATCTGGTGATCGAGTATCGCATATTCCAACTTTCGAAAGAAATGTAAATTTAAAAATTCCATTTATATAATTCGCGAAACAAATTTAATTGTATTTTGGATTCATCGCGTGTTATTCTCCGAATATCAGAGTTTACGCACAATAAATTTGGAAATATTTTAGTAAAATGGCCATCACTTTCGGAGCAGTAAAATCACTATATATACTTTCAGAATGGATCATTTTGTGGTAAATTTACATTTATTATAGTGAAATCCTCGATAGAATTGTAATTTGACCATTCTAAGATTTTATCCTGTGGGCTGTTAAAAGCACCATGGAATTTTACGGCATTTATTTTACTGTACACAAATCCTTATATAAATTTCGACTACGTAGATGTGCATCACAAAAATCAATAAAAATAAAATACGTATATGTATACTGAACTCCGAAATTACATTCTGGATAGTGATTGGTTGAACTCGGCGAACTCGGCATAATGGCAAAAAGAATACATTTTTTATACCACGAAGTCAACGTCGATATAAATTATGGATAATCTATTTCTAAATCGATATAAAAATGATATACACTGATATCTATACTATTTACGTATGCTTATAATGGCATTGAAGTATTTTGAAGATAAATTTTAATCAGATCATGTAAATTATACGGATGCAATTATTCTGAAAACTTCGCGTGCTTATTTTAAGGACAAATGGTGATACCACTGCTATGAAGAATATCTTTGTGGTCTTGGAATTATAAGGAAGGGTTTATGTCAGTAATGATCGCTAAAAATCAAATAAACGAGAACTTACTTTTAGTTGTCTATTTCACCGTAAAATGATGGAAATCCGCGAAGTCAAAGTGCACATTGAATAATGTAAGATTACACATTAGAGATAATTCAGGATGAGAAAGTATAAGTAATAGTATATTACGCAACAAGTGCGCAAAATAGGTGATTCCCGCACGAGACATAATTGAGTTTCGCACTAGTGCGGGAATGGGCTATTTTGCGCACGCGTTTCAGTGCGCAAAATCGAATTTTGCGCACGGAGTTAGGAAAAATAATTAATGTACATTTTGGCGCCATCTATTGATTGCACTTTTGTGTTACAAAAAGTGATGTATGTATATATGTACAACGTATTTATACCTTATATTGCCTTGAAATCTTTGGATAGATATTATTGTCGATCATTTAGATCATTATAAACTTAGAAACGTTAATGAATAAATTAATACAATATAAGTTCAAACTATAAATGTATTCAACGCATTAAATACAATACTAAAGAAAAGTCTAAATTATCGGCATATGATAAATATTTATACCTTCAGATGATACATGTGACAATACCGACAAAAGGCCAAATAGTTATCTTCGCTATTAAATGTAAAATTATAGATTATATCGATTATATCGGATAGCGAGATCATGAAAAAATTCACTAAATTTATATTTCTAATATAATGTCTTTTATTCAATATAGAGTTTTCTTACTATACAATGCACAGAGAACGTAATTCTTCACGACCGCAGAATAATAACTAAACATATCTAAAAAATACATTTAAAGAAAAATAAATTTATTCAATTTTCATTGAAAACATCTGACATCCGTGAAAAATTAAGTATTATTAATAAATATTCTTAGTTACAAATTGTTACGACAACAAGTAAAGACCTCGGTATGACTTTAAGTTAACTCGGCGGTACTAGATGTTGACTGAGAGGCCCTTTACCAATTGAAGTTTTACTGGCTGGTACGGGATTAATTGAAAATAATGATCCAAACAAGACGTGTTGAATGACTGGGAATTTCGCTAATACCTGTAGACGTATATAAATATCTATTTAGTATATTTTATTATTTAAATTGTATTCCGGGTTATTATTGCTGATATTCAGGTCAATGTTGATAGTGTCAACAAAAAAAAATTCATGGTATATTTTGTTTTCAAATTGATTATTTAAAAAGATTAATAATAAGAAAACATACCTCTGCTTTATACATTTTAATTAAACCAGTATTCACTTTTGTCCAAGATGATACGGCACTTACGTTCCATAATTGGTTGGAATGTTCAGCAAACGGTCCTTTTTTGACCTAATATAATGATTATAGAAGTGTATTATATGATTATAGTAAATGAATATAGAGAATATATACGTATTTATTATTTGTTGTTACATTTACCTGTGATATAAATTGAATGCAACCAAGAAACATGTATTGTTTATGATGAATTTCTAGCATATTCGGGTCAACAAAATGACGAGGCTCAATTCGTGGATGACCTACAAGATATAAGATAGGATAGGACAACAATTTGCATTAAAATAATTCAACCTTTATTTACTTACCGCACAATTGTGCACTCCCCCAAATGAAGGGAACAAATTGATAATCGTCTAAACTCCAAACTCCATGGCTTCCTGCTGGTTCCATTCTATAAGACAGCTGAAGTCGTCTAACAACTTCAAGATATCTATTTAATATAAAACATTTATAAAAATAAGAAATTAGCATTACCTAAACTGCCTCAAATATTACAAAGACAATAATTTGCTACCTGTTAAAAACTCGTAATCCAACATCAACCTTATCTGGTTGTGTAAAGGCACCAATTTTAAACATGCAGCACAAAAACATTACGAAAGCCATCTCGTGTCCAGTTCCATAATCTATTCTGGTTGCATTTCCAAATGCTTCGAGTAAATAATACATTATTTCTGGCATAGCTTTGTACAGATGCTCCGGTAGAATTTCTTTTAATTCTTCAACAACGTTCTAAAAAATATTTTATTCATAAATGTAGTTTGCTTAATATTCTTAAACTATTTGAAATTACTAATTAAAAGAATAGGTCACTGAAAATGTCATTTTTTACATCTTGCAGTTTCTCGTGCCAGGTCCGAAATGATTTATTTCCAAATCTTTGAGGTTGTTCCGTAGGTGGAATCTCTGTGATCCATTGGTTCAAATTATTTAGCATGTTTATCGTTTTCTTTATGATTTCTGATGGCTCTGAACTACCAGCTAATGGTTGACCTTTTACTGCATCATTTATTGCTATTATAAATCCCATATATTCCTGTTACCAAATAATACAAGATTCAGTTTATCGTTACAAATATTAAAGTAGAGCAATTTTCAAATTGACAATTTACAAAATATGCTTCGGATTTCTGCCATGTTTCCATGTCCATTGGTGATTTAACGGCTTTTTTTGGTTCGCAAAATATATGATCATCTGTGAAGCAATAATATTTTATTATTAAAATTAATAACTAATATTTATAAAATAATTGGGTGTATATATATATATATATTTTGACACAAAAAATATATGTATACTCCTAAATCTTACCAGGTAATTTAAACTCATTGTTGACGCTAGCAGTGTTTGAATACGACATGATATTCAGTAAATGAATAAAATAATTTTCAAAGCTTCAATAGTCGAGCTTCAATGTGTATGAGAAACCAGTGAAACGAAGACTTAAAATATGAACTTGGGACCAAATGGTTTTAAAGAGTAAACAAACGTTACAAGTTAATTTCGCCAATTACGTTGAATTCAACAAGAATTTATTTCACTTTTTCTAATGTTTGATAAATCAGCGTACATCTAAGTAAATAGATAAAAACAGCCGACAACGAAAGAAACACGGGACTTCGTTGACGTTTCATCAGAACCGTCAGAACTGATCAGAACTGCAGCCTTTTGATAAAACTGGACAGAATTAGGTTAGGTTAGTTACGTTTTAAAATTTCAGCCAAAACAGAGAATAGAGATGATATACATATATCGATACGATCGAAATCATATCGAACATAAACGATCGATAAATCGCCGTTAACACTAGTATACGCACACCATGCCAGAGGTACAGCTTTACAAGTGCGCACACACCTGGTACCATATGTGTCACATTTATACCACGCGCTGTTGCGCGATGTGTTATTTACAAACAACGAAACAACTGCATGCTTACGCGAATGGTACTTTCTTTTTTCTTTGTCAATTGATGTCTTGATGTCTTGATGTACAAAGGAACAGTGAGAAATTTGTGATATTTGAGTTGAGATATGGCCTATATATATATTGTATGGAGATAGTTGTTGGCCGATTGTTGACCCATATTTGTAGCAGAGATTAATTTCTGCTGTTGAAGTTACATTATACTAAATTACTAGTTTATCAAAGTTTATGAAAATATACTTTTAAATTTGTATGGTATTTGGTTATATTAGGCTATGGAGTTCTTGCAAAAATATTCAAAAGAATATTACAAAAATCTGTACTTTTACGTACTAATAAATGCAAGGAATTTAAAAATCGTAACAATTGAATAGTATTATAAAATTCTAAAACTTTGAAACAACAGGTTTGTATATATTTCTATAATTAATCTAAATGTTAAGTAAGTGTGATTTTATTCATTTTAATTTTCGATAAAAACTATATACAGGTTAGTCAGAATGGAATCGAATCAGTATTCAACTGAACAAATAGAGCAGAAGCGCTTGTTAGCTTTGGAACGCTTAAAAGAGCGTCAACAAAATTCAAGAAAAAGTCCTACAGTTTCAACATCTCCAAATTTTTCTAAAAATGATATCAACAAAAATGGGAATTCGCCTACAGTTACTAATAATTTTAATAAATCATTTGGAATATATCAAAATTTTCAGCACAAATCTGTCATAAAAACAAATTCACCATCGCCGAGATTTAATCCAATAACGGCCGATCGATTCTTCAACAAAATCAATCAAACGGATATCGTAATGGCATATGTTGAAATGATCAGTCATAACAAATTCAAAGTTGAGACCTTAAAATACAGCGACAAAATTGTCAATGTCTTTAAAACAATTCCAAGTAGATACTATGGTATTCAATGATTAAATTAACTACTTGATAAAAATTATATTATCGGATTTATCATATGTGTTTATAATCGATTTTACAGATCAAAGTACGAAAACTTGGAACTTCAACATCAACGATTACGATCTTCTAATAGGAAAATTAGATAAAATGAAATCAGATGTGATTCTTAATAAAGTGCCAACTTTTGTACTGCAGGTATTTTACAAGTAATATTAAATCAAACTTTAAATGTCATTAGTTATCAAAACATACTTTGTTATATGTTTTAGAGCTTTAAAAAATTTCTAGCCAATGAACAAAAGAAAACAGAAGCAGACTTAAGTACAATTGATGAAGCATTAGTTACAATGCTGATGCCTTTTCAAAAAGAAGGAGTCTGGTAAAAAATTATATTATAATTTATATTTGTATCTTTAAATAAGTCACAATATTTTATTATAAAATATAAGAAATTATGTTTATTGTATAAAAGCTTCGTTCTTCTATATTAGCTATGGTATTTCCAAGAATGGTCGCTGCATGATCGCAGATGATATGGGTCTTGGAAAAACGATTCAAGCCTTAGGAATTGCACATTATTACAAAAATCACTGGCCCCTTCTTATCGTTACTCCTTCATCTGTCAGGTATTTATATATTTTTACATTAACAGAAAACTGTAACGAAGCATATATACTTATGGCAATTTTTGTAGGTATCAGTGGTCAGACTCAATATTCAGATTTTTACCATCTGTGCCTTCACAATCCGTACAACATTTTAATGGTAAGAAAGATTACCTTAAGAATGAACAGATAACAATTGTTTCATACGATGCCTTAACAAGGAATATTGAGACGTTTCAGAATTGCAGTTTTGGTGTTCTTATTCTGGTACGTTAGTATTTAATTGTATGAAATTAAACAATATTTTCAATCATATTTTAAGTCTTTAAATCGAGCAACTTTCATTAACAGGACGAGTCACACTTTTTAAAGAATTATAAATCCAACAGAACAAAAGCTGTATCTTCCATTGCAAAGAATGTGGGCCATGTTATCTTACTTTCAGGCACACCAGCGCTGTCTAGACCAATAGAGTTATACACGCAAATGAAATTAGTAATGCCAAAGTTCATGGAGTAATTATATGGATACTTTATTACAAATTAGTCATAATATTGTTAGAAAAATCTGACCTTTAATTGATTTTGTTTATTATTTTCTATAGTTTCCAAGACTATGGAATTCGATACTGCGATGGTAAAAGATCAGCTTTCGGCTGGGATTTTAAGGGATCATCTTATTTACAAGAATTACAATTATTACTGAACTGTTGGGGTTTAATTAGAAGGTTAAAATCAGACGTTATGGATCAGCTGCCTTCAAAAATAAGGTACTTTTATTTACATATAAAATATTTCTAAAATAAATAATAAAAATAATCAGATAAAGTAATGAATTTCAAATTTTAGAGAGGTAGTTATTCTAGATCCGAATCTCGTGAAAAGTGAATCGAAAGCAATGAAATTAGCAAAATCTAAAAGCTTTTATACTAAAACGATGTCTCGAAGTGAACTTCATTCAGCACTTCTACTGTATTACAGTGAAACGAGCAAGGAGAAAAAAAATGCAGTTTGGTAATAGTTAATGCTTTTGTAATAAAAATAAGATTCTTTATTTTTTATTATATTTATTATTAATTAATTATTACTTATCAATTTCCAGTAATTATTTGTCTGATGTACTTGAAAGTCAGCAGAAATTTCTTATTTTTGCTCATCACAAGGTGATGATTAACGCAATATCTGAATTGCTAGATTCGAAAAAGATCGGGTAAGATTTGTCGCTTTAAAAGTCAATGTAAAATGGTTGTAAAATCTCAGATAAAAGGGATTTATAGTGTTTACATCTTATTTCTAGATATATAAAAATCGATGGGGCGACAAGTCCGGAACAAAGAAAACTCTTTGTTGACACTTTTCAAGAGAAGGACAATGTGTTAGTAGCTGTATTGTCGATTAATGCAGCCAATGCAGGAATTACTTTAACTGCAGCATCTCTAGTCATATTTGCTGAATTGTCATGGAATCCTGGCGTAAGATTTGAAAAAATTTATATAATTAGTTGTATAATATAATTATTTAAAATCATTGAATATAATTAATTTATAAATTATTCATTTCAGATATTAAGTCAAGCCGAAGACAGAGCTCATAGAATAGGTCAAACTAACACAGTAGTGATACGTTATTTACTCGCCCAGAATACTGTGGACGATTACATGTGGCCAATGCTGCAAAAGAAAAGTGTAGTACTTAATCAAGTTGGCCTCGAACAGAATATGGATGTTGATTTAACAGATATGAGGAATCTGAAACCTGTGGAACGTTTTACACTTGACGGTTTCGTTGAATCATTCAATAATAAAAGAGTAAAGACTGAATCAGTTAATTCTACATTGTACTGTACGTGTAACGAAAATAATATTGCATTGGCCGAAAAATCAATCGTTTCTCCGCAAAGCAGTTTGAAATCATGCGGTGGTAGTCAGAAAATATTAAAAGACGGACAATTTACGCTTGACAGTTTCATAGAAATTAATGAACGTATCCCCAATTCGGGCAGTACCACGGAATGCGACGATTTAATTCTGCGTGATGCCAGTTCTGACAACATGAATACTTTACTTGATATTGATGATACAGCTTTTGACCAAATTGACTTGGACAACTTTGTGTTATGAGTTTACAAAGATTACGTTGAATGAGGAGCATTTATATGTCTACACATGCGATTGCACGAATATTTTATTATACATCAATTACAATAATTTACAGATTTATAAGTATAAATATCAGGTATATCTAATTTCTAAAAAATAACATTTTCTTGCATAATCATTGTGATATATAATGTTAGTATGATTTTGTCTTGAATTTTCCAAATTTTCGTTTGCTGTGAAAATGTACATTATTTCAGATAACATACACTTGGTTGAAAATAAAGTAACGCTCAACTTATATTTGTACTCATGTGAAATATTGTATTATAGTATCTTCATTGAAATAAGTTATCGAAAGAAATATATTTTTTAAAAGTCAAACGCAACACTATTTGTTTTCCTTATGACAAAAACATTGCGGATAAAATTATTTATTCCATAAACTTTAACTCTGCGAGTTTTACAATTCTTCTATCTTGCTAGTTTTTTTTTTCTGTAATCTCTGCTCGATAGATATTTTATCCATTCACTATTAGGTTTCTCGTTTCTCAGATTTGACTACATTTCATATAACCATATTCCTGCAAAAGGCATATAGATGATTTGCATCTGAAACTTTTCGCAGAATTGATGGCCTAAGCTTAATGAAGCTTCGATTGAAAAATCTGATGATCAAACCATTTTCTTTCATTTTCTTTCTATATACAAGGTAAAAGTGTTCGAAACTTCGAAGCCGGTGTTTTTAAAAATTTTGCACAACAATTTGATTGCCGAGGCGTCGATAACGTCGATACAGCGATCTACTTTAAAAATGTTATAAAAAGATTGTCAATATACAAATTTTCAATAATCCAACTATTGTGGGGTAAAAAGTACGTATTTTACAACGGAAAAAAATTTAGCGAAATCAGTTTAGAAATTATTGAAGAGATTTTTTTGTTTTAAGGATTTCGCTAATTTTGTTGCAGTCGGTAAAAATGTACTTGAATTGATATTTGATAATTGAATTGAAAAAGCGGCGTATATATGGATAATCTTTTATCTATATGATCTATATATATCTTATTATTCGTGGATTTAAATTGTTTAAAAACATATATATACATAATATATATAGATCTACATTATATGCAACGATTTCGGAGCTATAAAATAATGTTCTTTATATTCTCTAAAAGAGCCCCTGAAGAAGTACATATATATACTTCAAAAAAGGAATTCAGAAATCGATACGACTGCTGCGATAATATACGTAATATATATCATATTATGTCATAATAATATGCAACATCCGCTTTACATTTTTAAAACAAAATTCACTGAATTTCACAGTGCCATCTCAACATATTTGTATAGTAGAAATACATATACCGATATACCTAATATTTTTTTATTTCTACCGGACATAATATTTATTCGATGTATTAGCGACTTGTTTTTTTTGTTATTGTATCGATTTTTTCGGTTATAAATACGAGAGAGAATATCTCGCCAGATATTATGTACATATATATGTAACAATACTTTTTAGCTTTTTTATATCTAACGTCCAGCAACCAATCGTCCGGTTTGGAACGGTCGCTACTTAGAGTTCCCGATACGTGTCGCGCAACGCGCGCGCAGTAGTGGATCGCGCCGATCGCAGACATTCTTCTGCTATTTTTGTATCGGTCCGACATTCTCCAACGTTATAGCGCTCTGTGATTCACGGTATCGCGGTGTTGTCTTCTCCGTGGTTTTTCGGTAAAGTCGCGGTTTCATTTTCCGTTCTAAGCAGTCACGAACGGCGATTGATCGTGTAGCCGCCGATTATTTTAGTTTAATAACAAACGACACGGCGTTTCGAAGATGCAGAAGATCACCACTTTGATCCTCTGCTCGGCCCTGATACTCGTTTCAGGTAAAGTTTTCGCTTTCTCCCGTACGTATATTTTCGCTTCTATAGACGAAGTGATCGGTATTACTGATAACGCGATATGTACCAGCGGCTAATGACGTAGTATTGTCGTGTAGGGTATCTGTCGCATCCTGGCGATGCTTCCTATACTTGACTCGACACATAGACTCGTAAAAAATGTCGCATTTTGGTCGAGTTCACTGTCGGCCGGACTGAGAACTGAAAAAAAAGGTCTGCTACCAATTATCGCCTCGCCCTCTCATTTTTCCTTTGTTCCTACTCTCCAGACTTTTTTTTTTACCGTTGCACTTTTGCGAACGGTTTACGAAAAATCACTGGGAATCGATGTGACATTTTGTGCAGAAAGAATATGCGAATTCAGGAACGCGCAATTGGCTTTGCGAACGCTTGATAGGTTTCATACTTTGTCGTTAAATATGTAGCTTTTACGACGCAGATAAACCAAAAATGTATGTTTGAGAATCATTTTCTGATCGCGTGCGTGACGAGAACAAAGCCAGAGCTCCATTCTTGTTTGTCGAGATAAGCTTTTGTACTTTGACATGTCGGTTACATATACATACAGACTTAACATAACGCGAATGTTGTGATTATCAAATTATATCTGGGAATCCCGTTTCACTAGCAATTCCTGTGTGAAGGAAGCAATTTTATTGCAGTTTTTCACGTGACAACTTGTACGTTTACTTCAATTTGTTCTAAACATGAAATAATTGGTAGCTTATGTACAATTACAATATACGTTATTGTTTCCTTGGTCGAGAAAACTCAATTTTAATAAAAATCTGGCATATATAAATATGTCATGTTTTTAATATCAATAAAAAGATTAAAAAATTGAAGAAAATCGAATATTGAAAATCGAATAATATGTAAAGTAGTATAAGCTATTTAAAAAAAAAATAAATAAACAGCATCTGTAATATATATAACAAGTCTTTTGTATCAGAATAAAGTTTCTATTTATTTTTATTTAGAGTAGAAAAATATCACATTAACTTTCCATTGTCACTTTCATATTTTGCATTAATTTTGAAGTATTGTAGAAGTATTGTAGCAGGATTTCGAAGATGACATATATATACTAAGGGTTTTGGTAATAGTTTTACATTACTAAGCCATGAGTGAGCAATAGAGCTAACAACATAAAAAAAGAAAACAACATAGAATACTACAAATTCATGATGTTTATTTAGTACAATCCATTTATTTTTTATTGAATAAATTGAAAATTGATTAATTAATAAAAATTATGGAGTTTCAAGAATATCTTTTGGTAAACCTTCAGATTATATATATATTTATACGCGCCATATCTTGGCCGTCATTTTGAAAAAAATATCCAAAAAAAACTTTTTGTTTAGTTTTGCAAAAATGCAAATCTTATGCAAATGTAGAGCGGTAAATTCTCTTCAAAAATGGTTAAAAAATAAATCTAGAAGCGATTGAATAACTCTTAAAGCAGGCGTCGTACAGAAAATTGACTCAGATAGAAGTTATAGAAAAATACCCTCGCTATTCAATGGTGACCTTGACCATAACGTTGACCTTGGTCTTCAAGGTTATTTGAAGGTCGAATTGATTTTTTTATGCGGGACTCCACATTTTTTATCCCAAAAAGCAGAGGAACACAAGAATTCACTTTCAAATATGACCTTGACCATTTACAAAATTTGACCTCTGAAGGTCGAGCGATAATGAATGTCTTGAATTTATAATTGTCCATTTTCCCGAGGTTTTCTTTTTATAGTAGTGATTTGCAACATTTGATAAACTAATTGCATACATTAATTACAGATTATACCATTTTTGTAGAGAATTTTCAGCTGTACATTTTTGTACGAAACATTTTTTCATAAGATTTGTATTTTTCGAAATAAATGCAAAAACTAAAGAAAATCACGTTTTGGCTGTTTTTTCAAAATGGCGAACAATATATAGCCGAGCGCTAAATTTTGTCGTTATTTGGTAATCAGGAGGCTAAACTAGATCGTAAACACATGGTCATGAATATGGACATGCAGCTCATCCGAAGGTTCAGCTCAATTTTTTAATATAGATTTTTGTAACTTGTATTGTGGGCGTTTACGCCCTTTTATCTAATAAATAAATAATTCAAATACTTCTGTCCCTGAGGAGTTGTCCATTGATGAATAAAAGAATAAATCCAGTATTTCGTGTGCCTAAAAAGAAAGTTGCTACAATTATTGCAAATGCTGTCATTTGCGACAACTGCAGAGCTTACTAGCAGGATAATTATTTTCCTACATATAGTATAAAAAATGACTCGGTTAAATGTGAGAAATGAAAACACGCTTTCAATTCAGTCAAAGGAGTCGACACTTTTTTTTCCTAATTCGTATGAATAAATCACATATTTATAATGCAGTTAAAAGTATATTTATTTGAAGTAAAACATATCGAGTTGAATAGGTATTTTTTAAGGATTGAGGAGTCCAGCTGTTTTGATGACCTAGAATGTAAATTTAAATAGTTCTGTTTTATACAAATAATAGCACAAGAGCATTATAATGATGCGTGTTCTCAAAAGAATGGTTTAATTTTTAGAATATTCAAAGTGGTTTCATAATAATTCACATAAATAGTTTGAGCCTAAAATCAAAATTCATATTTACTTCATGAGATTGTGAGCCGTACTTATTTCTGAGTTCAATTTATAACTTATTTCTAGTTTGTAGGTTATGAAGAGTATCTAGTAATATTGTCAATTATCAGAGTGCATTAGGTTATCTAGAAAATTCTACCACGATTATATTAAGAATGTTTCATAGCAAGCTAGAACTAATGTTTAATCTTTTTTCTCCTTTCGCAATAATTTAAGGCACTTGGACAAACTACTTAGCTGTACGTGTTTATGTTATTCAGTTGAATGACTTACAAGCAGATTAGGGTATAAAGATATCAAGTTTCTTTCTTTATGGGATTTCAGTAATGTTTATTCAGACAGCTGCCCTCTGATTCTATCTCAGTCTTTCTTAGTAATTTTTCTGTAATTACGCAAATGAGGAATATATGAAACTGGCTGTTGTATCAAATTTAAGATGAATTTGAATGGAACTCATTCTGTAGTAGATAAAAAACGTATATCTTGACTTTACGATATACATTAATTTTTTTGATATATCAAACTGAAAACTGAGTTGAATGAAGCTTTTCTGCAATAAATATGACAGAGGTGTCTTACAATGTCCATTAATTATTCTTTTTATGTCCATCATAAAAGAAATTATAGTATTATAATAAAAAAAAAATCATGGATAAATTTGTCTCTTTTGTCTTATCTTCACATCATTGTATTTATCTACTTATTAAATCATGGGCTTTTTACTTCCCTTAATGTTAATAAATAAATAATATTGTGACTTAGTAGCATTCACAGAACTGTTCTCATCACAATTATTACCTTACATATGTTCAATTAAGCACACTATCAACTTCTTGTAAAAACTGTGATCTACATTATAGTTTGTAAAACTTCCGTAAATTTTAAACTTTTATTCGTAATACATAAGATTTTGAAATGAATGATGCAAGTTTACAAAAAAAAAGAATTTATATAAAGAGTATAGTTATATGTGTATTAAAATTTGTTGAAAAATTTGTTATAAAATATTAATGTAGTTCGAAATATTTTTGACACTGGTTCATACATGAATTGATTTACTATATCGCATTCGTACCAGCAAAACAAAAGAATTTTGCTGAACTTGACCGACGATTGAAAGCATTTAATGATATTGAGTGGAAATTTTCGTTCTCTATCGACTGATATGTCTGAGGGATGTACAAAATATAACACAGTACTATATTGGGTACTATCATCACCTATCAAATTTACTCTACATATATACGTATATATAGTCATAGCTGTTCAGACTTTTGTTATCTCTATTGTTGGAGTAATCTAACGTAACGACAAGCAACTTTTAATGTTGATTTTATTTACCATTTTTTGTTATTAACTTTTTTTATGCTAAAATTATTTTATGTATTATAGGTGACAATAATACTAGTAGTGCCCTACATTCTACAATAACGAGTATAGAAGGAACATCTACAACAACCCACATACCTTCAACAACCACAGAACATTCAACAACCACAGAACATTCAACAACCACAAAACCTTCAACAACCACAAAACCTTCAACAACCACAGAACCTTCGACAACAACAGTTCAACCAAGCACAACCACTGTAAAGCCTCCAATTCCAGAACCAAGTACAAATACGTGGTACGTCGATGGAGTTGACGCAAAGGGAAAATTTTATTCCTGTATTCAGATGAAAATGGCCGTCCAATTATCTATCACGTACAATAAAACAGATAAGAATGTAGTTATTCTTTATAGTTTTAATTTAAATATTTCTGCTATATAATATTTTTATAATAAGAATATTAATATACTTATAGGAGACCACTGCAGTGTTTAACGTACCAATCTCTGCCATATCATCGGGTAACTGTAAGGGAGAAGACGAAAGTATGGTTTTGTCTTGGAATGCGACTGGAAAGGTTAACAACTCCCTTACTTTCCATTTCGTCAGAAATACAACATCCAAACATTATACGATCCACCATTTAGAGCTTCTTGTTGCTCCAGAACAACTACCTAACAGTGGATTAAGTATGTTTCAAATAAAGCTACCTATTTTATGTAAAATAATTACAATATAGTACGTGAAGGACAAGCCACATGTACATAATAAATATCGTTTTTGCAGACTCCACTCAGAAGTTTGTTCATATGCAGAATCAGTATTCAATCGATGTCGGTAATTCGTACCGATGTTTGAGAGCGCAGAGTTTCAATTTATCAAAAGAAATAAATGGTAAGATAAATAATGAAACCTCAGGACAGCTGACATTTACAGAAATTCAATTTGAAGCATTCAGAACTGACGATTCTCGTAGCTTCCACACAGGTAAGTTGATGACAAAATATGCAGTTATCCCAATAATTGAGATCGAATGCAATGTTTGCCATTGAAAACGTTTGAAAACGATTAATTTTATATGAAAATTTGCTAAATTTCATACAAAAGTGAAAACAAATTGAGTGCTCGTTGAAAATGTTGCATATGATCTTTACTGGGATGTTTATGCCTGCCTTATACATTTTCTCGTTTGAGGGTACTGAAGTAGAACAGTTACCAACCAAGCTTATCAACAATAAAAGTATAAATAAAAACTGGTTGAAACTTGTTTCGCAATTTGGGCTCTGGAAGGGTGATTCTACATGGCATAAACAATCCCATAAAAAATTCTAGTAATCACTTAAAATGAATTAAGAAACAAATTATTGTCAACAATAATTTGTTTCTTAATTCTGATTAAATTTTGAATGATTTCTACTGGAACTTTCTTTGGAGTTGTATATTTTACGTAAAATCACCCGTCAGGAGCTTAAATTTTGAAGGAAATTTCCAACAATGTTTTATTTATATTTTTCTCGTTGCGAGGTTAGATCGTTAACTGTTCTACTTTAAAACCCTCTTAATTATTTCTTTGGAAAGAAATTATTTGTTACCTTGCAATTATTTGTTCTTCAAATTGGAAAAATTGCAGCTTATATTAAAATAAATAAGCTGTCGAATTATCATTTGGTATTTGTAAATGATATAATAATATTTGCATTTTTAAACGTTAAAAAATAACTATAGTAGATAGAAACTAAGGTATTACATAAAAGTTAGTAAATAAATCGTTAATATTTCATTTTTCTGTGCAGCTCAATACTGTCTATTCGATTCACCTGACGTTGTACCAATAGTTGTTGGCTGTGTTCTAGCCGGACTAGTGCTTATCGTTCTGATTGCATACCTCATTGGGCGTCGACGTAGCCACGCCCGTGGCTATCTCAGCGTGTAAATTGGACGTTTCTTTATAATTTTATATTACTAAACTAATATTTCTTCCGAATAATTTTGTATCCAAAAAAATATGTTTATTCTTTACGAAAGATTCATCCATAATTGGTTTATATACTTTTGAGTATCAATCAGACACGTAGATGTCAGATAGGTATTCTAGGTGCAGTTTTGTTTGTAACATCAAAGCCATGTAACTACGAGTCGTTTGTTCGGTAGTTGAAGAGGTTATTATAAGTTGTTTCCAAAAGAAGCTAGTGAGAAATGATAAAAACTAAACAATTAATCGTGTGATAGTGATCGATCGTGTTTTGAAACATCGGTTTTGTTCTGCTGCTGAGTAATTTTCAATTATGTTAATGTAATAATTCTATGAAAAAATAGAAAATAATTACGGTAAGAAGTACTGTAAACCGTTTCTCGTTAATATATCATACGGCAGTCACGAATCGCAGTTTATGAATCGTCAAAGTACAATGACAGTAAATAAGGTACTAAACTTTGAAAAAATATGCGTGTATTAAAATTATTATTTTCATAACTTTACGATATTGTTAAGAATGAGGGACATTTGTATTATTTCTTCTAGTTGTAGAAAATCACGAGTTGTAGGGACACGACAACCTTTTAACTTTTTTGAATGATGTTTTTCAAAACACGAGCGGCAAAGCGTAAAGTGTATTTACCACCGATGAAGCACGACTGTCGGCGTTGATGCATTCAAATTCAAAATGCAGAAGTCCAAACGTAACGAGTTTGATATGTCTTATGATTCGTAATTTTTTAAATGATCGACATTCCCATCCCGAGATTTTTAATGAACTCTAAGGCCAGAATTCATAGTCGTTTCTTATGATTTAAGTCGTACTTATTTTCTATCCTTAAATACAGAAATATTACTTAAATCATCAGATGCATTTGTATATGAATTCGGACTTGAGTCTGCATGCAATTCGTCCGCTACAATCATGTTTCTTGCCGCTAACCTCCCTTTGCAATTTTCAGTCATGTTAGATTCCGTGCGTTATGTACTGTCGATTGAAACATAAGTTGAATCGTTTAATCTATATGTTTTGTTTTATATTTCTTTACATTTATAAAATAATAAACATTCATTGGCTAAAGCGAGTCCAGACTTTTTGACTGTCCTTTGTGATTTATTCAAGGCCTCAGAATTACTCGATGGCTTTTACGAATTAACTTGTGATATACTTCGTGCGGCTCTTTCGTGAATTAACCACCATAAGACTGACTGAGAGGAAGTCAACGGGGAGTAAAGTTTATGCGTGAGATCACTGAAAATGAAAATCTGTAAATAATATTAACAATGAAGTACCAATCGCATAATTTTGGATGAAACCTTCATGTGTCATATTTATTATTCGGCGCTTCGATTCTCGATAAATGAAATTCAATATTACCAAAGCCTCTTGTGTCTAATTTTCATCATGTAGAGTGTAATTTTCGAGTTTTATGAGTGGAGTTTTCGTTGCAATAAAGGACTAAGTTGTAAAAAATGTAGAATACGGGTCTTTTATGATCGAATATACCTGTATGTTCTTCCATGATTAACTTACGTTACTCAAATATTTAATTAAAAAGGTATATTTATGAAATTAAGGTATTAAAAATCTACGTAACCATTTGGAGGTTTAATTGAAAAATTGAATTTTTCTAACAATGTCTCCAACAATATTTAATGTTGCGAGGAAAGGGTAGCTGTCTAATCGTTTTAGTTGATAATAAAGATTGGTTTCTTTTGCAGATGAGAAACACGATACGATCAAAATACAAAACCCTTTTAGACGGTTCGTTTTATTTTTTTATGACAATTTTATGATAAATTCCTATTTTTTGCCTTCTTTATTTTTGATCGCTGGAAATTTGTCCATTTCAAATGTTTCCTTTCCCAGACTAATTTCTTTGAAATAATGTAATTTCAATTGCAATTATTAAAATGTTTTTTTTTTTTTTTAATTCGCATAAAGAATGTACACTCATATATAGTGTATTCTTTACAAAAAAGTGACAATTTCAATTATTTTTGTACGAAAAATATATTTGAAGATGCACACAAAAGTTGAATGTGTTGAAAGCTCGATTCCATTGGCTGCAGTCGTCTTGTGACGACATGCATGAAAATTATTGGATCAGAGTACAATAGGGCTGTATACAGGATATATACGTAGGTGTCGACAAAAGATAGAGGTCAATTGGTGTGCTTTCGAACATCGAAACCTTAAATGTGCTCGGGTTTGAAAAATACATATTATTTTTCATTACATATATAACTTTGGCGCCATGATGCTTACGTATATATATACATATGTACTTATATGTATTTAAGTATACATTATATATATACATAATAAAATTTATATTATTAGTCGCATAAACTATAGAATTGATTTGAAAATTACGAGCATTTTTCCATCTTGGTTACCGACTGAGGCTTTATGTTGTTCATATATTTCATTAAAAATATGCAAGATAAATTAATAAGACATCTGTACGAGTTCGCATACCATAATAAATGCGTCTTAGATTAAGAAAATTGAAATATTTTAAGAACTAGGTATAATACATCGGATTTGGACTTTTAAAGCTGACCTTCCGCAACGCAGCGCTGCAATTGGCGCAGCGACATTATGCATATGTATACATATATATAGGCATATGTATATATATATCGCTTCACTTTCTGTAAACATTCGAGGATAGATCAGATACAGGGTGACGTATATATGTGTACATTTGCGCGTGTGAGAGAGAGAGAGATCCATATTCAATCATGGCGGAAATGGCTTTCGAAACCCGAAAGATTCCGCCGAAGTGTGTGGGGATTTTTGACGTTTTGTTTTGACAGATATACAAGAATTTTCAAATTAAGGTAAATTCAAATAATAACTCAACATCACGAAGCGTTAATTTTCCCTTCATTTCGTCGCGAGTCTAACGAATGTCATGATTTTGGTTCGATCCCTGGTGATTCTACAAACGTCAAATGTGCACCCGTAACCTCTTCGATTAATAATTAAATTAGAGCAATCGACAGCCTTTGTCGAGTAATTTTTTAAGCTCCCCTTGAAAGTCGCGATAAAAGTGCCGAGTTCGAAACTTATAGACTAATATTTTATTTGAATTGTAAATGTATATATTCGCGTCATTCATTAGACATGACTTTTTCTTAGCGTTATGTATTATGTGAATAAATTATTTTAATTTTAAGTTTTAACACAAGAATTGCAAATATAAAAAAAATAAAATTGTGTACAGTAACTATATAACAATAAAGACGTATTCTCGCATTCAGTTGTAAAAATCAATTCACAATTATGTCGTCATCGTCAATTGGCAGGTTTTACTAATTGAATTTGTTTCAGTTAAGTTATTTCACAGAATAAAATTAACAAAATGTTTGGGTGGACATATGTCGGAGTGAATGCTTCGATTCCTCGAAACGTGGGACCAGGATGTTCAGACTATTTGCCGATGATCAGAAAGATAGGTGAAACTACGTTAGTTTCAGCTGTAATCATTGGCATCATTAATTGGTGTTCACATAAAATTATCTGGCCAAAACCTACTAAATATATCAATCAAAACAGAGATGGAAGAAAATTTTTGCTAGTCCTGATGTCACTGGTTTTTGGTATAGAAATTGGTTTTAAACTATCTTCGCAGACATTAATTTACATCTTAAATCCTTGTCATATCGTTACAGCGTTACAGGTTCGTTGCTCTGTTATGCTTTAAGTTGTTTAACACATTAATGTCTATATTGAAATTTTCATTCTTTTCTACAGATATACTTATTAGCCGCAGATCCGAGTCCGTTAGTTACTGTGCTTTTTCGAATACATTTAAATTTTCTTAATGGACCGGTATTGGCATATGCATTCCCAGAGACTGAATGCCGATTGGTAAGATCGAGTAAATTTTGTTGTAGAAAAAATAATTTGTTTAAGATTTCATATAAGGTTAATGTGTTTATATAGCTGTGGGCTGACAAAGCTACGTATTACATTCAACATGGTTTGATGGTTGTGATACCTTATTATTTATTAAGGATTGGAGGTAATCATTTCACTTTTGCATAATTTTACTTTAAGTTTATTTTTGATTGAAAAGCTTCATGAAGAGACTTTTCACGCGAATGTGTGAGCGAGGATGCATGAATGTCTTTCAACTAAGCAGCGACAGTTTTTCAAAAGTGAGTGACAATAAATAACACATCGAATAATGTATAATGTATATCCATTTCAATATAAATTAAAGATTTATGCAGATACCGCAAACTCATTTGCTGTTGAACAGAATATTTATATTTATAACATCAATTGATGAAAATAAGGATAAACTTTTTACAATATAATTGATAAAAAAAAAACGTTTATTGCCAACCTACTTCTAGTTAAAACGATCTGTCATGAATATACTTTGTGACAGTCATCTTGAAGTTACTGTATAATATAATTAGGTTAATGAGGAATGTAACGAGTATGAATAAATGGTAACTAATATCAGAATATATTGGTTACAAAAATTACCATAAAATATTTCTCAAATTTTACAACAAGACACTTTAATCTGATGAAAAAGAGTATATACAAATTTCGATCAAATGATTTCTATGAATTTATATTTAATTTACATTACAAAATTCAGGGAATCTAAAGCAAGTCGCATGAAAGCGTTTAATAAAATCCAAACTTACAAAATGGCAGTTTTGTCTATATATGCTCTTTATTTATGCGACAATATTTTTTGTCGCTGAATACGTCAGTTTAATACACGATTCAAATTCGTTTAACTGTATTATATTACAGCATTTGTAAAATATGTCGTTACACTTGCATAGACACTTTTTTTATTTTTCATGTATCATTTTCTGCAGGAATATACAATATAGAACCGATGACCGATTTGTCCTGGCCACTGTTGGCCTATGCCATCAACTTAGGATATCACTTTTGGGTTTTACAATTGGCAGGAGGGGTAAGTCACCGTGATACACTGAACCCTAAAAAAACAATTATTAATATTTCAGTAATAATTGTTTCTTAACTATATATTTTATTTCCTTTGTAGTTTTTTTTCGGATTTTCCTTGATATAGTATCGACTTTTGTCTAGTTTTTAATTCAGTTATTTATTGTGTTATTTATCTTATTTCGTACAACCAGTAATTTCCCAAAAACGTCCGGTTTATTTTAATTTTTTTAATAAGATTTAAGTAGATTTAATTTGATAAGAAAGGTAAATGAAGATTTCTCTATAATAAATAATAATTTGAGGTTCCAAACTTTGAAATAACTTAAATGATGAATACAGTTTATGCTAGACTAAATGAGTTTGCATTTTCAGCTAGTGCAAGTCAATTTAAGTCACATGTTGTGTCCTGCTGTTCTGGATCCATTCGAAGGACAAAATTATCGAATGTGGGCATTCGCACATCAATTGGTGCTCTGTCCGGTACTCTGCAGGACAATGTGTATCGTGTCCAAATACTTTTTGACACAGTGTCCTTTGACGAGGATAAAGCCAACGTTGGATTATCCTCTCGTGAAGAATGCGGAAATAGGTGAAACGTTGCATGCTTCCTCGAAAAAAGTGACGATTGCCTTGGGAAGTAGACAAGAGCAAGTACACTACGATTAGATTGGAATGACGTGAACTGTGATAATTATCATGCCAATATAATAAGATGCCTATAACATCTCGACAATTCGACCCAGGACAATGAGATGAGAATCTCTTCTAGCTTTTGTTATCAAAGTATCTTCTAGTAACGAGGGACTAATTTTATAAGACTATCGTATTGATGGATAAACAATTGACTATGGTATTATATAGATTAAATAATTTGATAAATTGTCGAAGTATTATTTTTGGACAGACTTAAAGTCAGGACGTAACGTAATGTAAGGACGAAAATAATCAGCGCATTAACACTAGCGTTTCGACTCGATGAATTACCGAATAAATTCGAGCACTTATGTTACCTTTGCTAAATTCTCGCGTCGATTCTTTCTCTCGTACGAATGAACGATCTGTATATCTTCAGTTCCCGTTGATCGCTCAGTTATTAGTGGTGTTCACTAAATTGTGCATCGTTGCATTACGATTCAGCATCAGACAGCTTTCGGTCGATGACAGAGCTTCAATATTTTAGAACCCAGCGATGATTGCGCCTTATCCTAATTTATTGTATACGAAGTGCATGAGTAAATTATATCCTTATCGCTAAATAGAACATATTCATAGCATATATATACATTATCGACGCTTAACTATACCGATCGGCGAGTTAGTTGAAGCACCAGCGAAAGCGAATAACGACATTGTAGCTCGGCATTTTGTAAATCATGTTATAGTATATACATATATATATGTATATGTATATGTACGTACCAAAGACATCGCAGTAAAACAGAATTCGACGACGTTCGGCTGCGCGAAGCTCCACGAAACGATGTCTACTCCACTATCGAGGCCTTCGAATTGCATCGTCCTTTGAAAAACTGTTGCATTTTGAGAAAGTAAATCTATATCGCGTGGACGTATCGATGAATCGCGAAGCGATGAGCGTTATCACTAGTCACTATACATGTACAGTAGAAATCTACGACAATATTTATTTTCTCAAGCTAAAATCAAAATGCTTCTTTAAGAGCTAGTCTATAAGGCGCTTAATGACCGTAGTTTTAAGTTACACGCAGCGCCTAATTGTTGAGTACCAGATGACGAATTGATCAATCGTCATCAACCCGCCATACAACTATTACTGTTATTGTTTTTGTTTTCTTATTAGCGATTGCACGCCTATAGGTTTTTGTAGCCTGTGTCTTCTTTTTTTTTAGGTTTTAAAGAATTATAGGTATACAAGTGTTGCCTAAAAATATTCAAAAGTATTAAAGAGTACTATGTGCGTATAGTATGACAATGGTGATACAAATACTTGTATCGTAAATAGTACTGTTAATATTATTGTGATTGCGAAGTAATATTGCTTTCTTCAGGATCCGAATATACGTAATCGATGTTAGAGTCAATCGTTGAGCAAGCGACATGAGGAAACGACCCAATCGGAATAAGAGTTACCCAGTTTGGTAAATTTTTCTGATTTGTGAATGCTCCATTGCTCAACGGTTGAATTTGCTGAACGTGTAATTGAGTTTATTTATTGCATTCACTTTATATATTCAAAGTTTTACAGATGTTAAACACAAAAAAAAAAAAACAACAATACAAATGCATATAAATTATTACAAAGTAAACCAATAAATTACAGTAAGGAAAACAAATGACAAATAAAAAAAGTTACGAAAACGTGCAGTAAATGTAGCAACCGTAATAAACGTGATTACATAATTATGTTTAATGTTTACATTTTGAGTGTCACATCTTGCGAAATTTCAAATTTATACTCCATTATACTCATTTTTGCGATAATTTATTTCTTAGGCCGAAATTATATTTATAAAATTTGTTTTGTTTTATATAAAATTGTAGATAATTTGATTATATGTAAATATGAGTTCACTATGTTTATTTCGCACTGTAGCACTACATAATTCATTCCATTTGTATAGAAAAGAGGCGTTATTCTCCGAAACGGAAATTTTTGTGATAAAAAAATGGGGAAAATATACAGAGTTTATAGGAGACGCAACACTCATCCTATAACTAAATAAAAGTTGAGCAATAAACAGTTTCGAACATGTTATATTGGTCAATATATGTTGGATACGCTGCCACTATTATTACGTAAACGCGATAATCGATTTCGATATCGAAAGTTTCCAATGTCATACCTAAATATTTCATTAGATATTCATCTGCACGCGATTATCACTGCTTGTGTTGTATTGTTCGGGTGAGTATTGTTAGATTTTTAAAAAATACTGTATTTTCAACAATTTTCAGTAATGTCGAATTATACGTGCACGATGAAAAGTGTTCAATATACGACATTTTTAACATGTATGTAAAAAAATTCAATTTCTGACATTATTGACAATAAAGATATGCAATTTGCTTTGTTAATTGTTAAACAGTTATTTTTTCTTCAAATGTTTTCTATTTTAGGATAGGTTTTAATCGATTTTATTGAAAAATCGTTTTCATGCATTTACAAAAAATCTACAAGGGAGCATTTTTTAAAACCAAGTGCTTAGGACGGAGCAAATCGGGAGCATTTTTTTAAGCTATCGTTTGTTGCGCTATTTTATACTTCCGGGCCGACTTCACGGAAGTAATTTCAAGATTTCAGGCAAATTTCGATATTTTCGATGTATATCGATATCTTGTCCCAATTTCGATATATTTTCCAAATTTCGATATCTCGGTCAAATTTCAAGATTTCCGGCAAATTTCAAGATTTCCGGCAAATTTTGAACGAATTACCAAATTTTTGACTAATTTCCAGAATTCGTGGCAAATTTTATAATTTTCCATCACAATTACAAATTCTTGTCCAATTTCAAAAGTTTAGACAAATCGATTTTCATCGAAAATATAAAATTTGCCACGAATTCTGGCAATTAGTAAAAAATCTGGTAATTCGTTCAAAATTTGCCGGAAATCTTGAAATTTGACCGAGATATCGAAATTTGGAAAATATATCGAAATTAGGACAAGACATCGATTTTCATCGAAAATATCAAAATTTGCCTGAACACTTGAAATTGTACAAGAATTTGTAATTGTGGAAAATTATAAAATTTGCCACAAATTCTGGAAATTAGACAAAAATCTATAGTAATTCGTTTTTACTTCGACCCGTAACCAGAGGTTGGAAAAAAATGACACCTACTTTTTTCATGAAATCTCCACGTTTCAGATCATTCTGAGTCCAAAACTGCAATCAAAAATTTTCCGGTATCTTGTACGTACGTGCGTATGTACGTACGTTACTACGCGGCATAGCGCCCGAACTAAAATATATAGGTATCAAAAATGTGTTTGGTGAAAAGTTGTATTTTGGTCCAACTTAGAACTGATTAGATTTTGGGATATATCCAAGTGAAAATGGTGGGGGGACGGTCCAAAAACAGAAGAATTGCTATTGATTTTCAAAAAATTGTTGCGCATGAACGAATCAACAGAAATTCTTTCACAAATTGTTTTTGGATATGCCCTGACCTAACTTAGAACTGACTAGATTTTGAAATTTATCGATCGAGTGGTAGAGTGGGGAAACCGCTTTTTGCGATTTAATTACCTTACTGCTTAAACATTCCCATTCAAACCGAAAAGATCCCATTGAAACCGATAAAGATTCAATAGGATTGAATCGACGCAATCGGAATCGAAAATTGATCCAA
>JAPYZR010001199.1:0-23313 GCA_030522945.1 Trichopria nigra | reverse complement strand
TTCACAAATTTCACCTTCATTAGACCTTGCCATGACCTTGTTGAAAATATCGTATAAATATCGTTTTGAACGTAAAATTTTCCGCCCTTTTCAAATCCGGGATAAAAAATAGGGGTTCCTATTTAAAAAAATCACTCTGACCTTGAAATAACCTTGAAAATGGAGTTTAAGGTCAAGATTTTTGGTACCATTGTACCAAATTGATTAAATTTTATCGCTAATTACTTTAACAAATTGTGATTAGTTTAATGAAATTGTTACAAATATAATTAAAGTAACAAGTTGATAATGCGTATATCAATTTATTATCAGCTGTTCAATTTAGATTCGTAGAACAGTGGCATATAATCTTTTAAATGTATACACGATGTGTATCCAGTTATTGTTAGAAAGATTAATTGCATCCAAACATGAAGATTTTTATCAATATTTCCAATTTTACATTTACACAATTTCTTGGTATATTATGAATGTATACATTCATAATATATATATAACTGCATCTAATTAACGTTCGTTCATTCGCCCAATAATGAAATAGTATAAAAACTGAAAAAATAAAGAAAAAAAAAATATGACAACTTGCGATTGCGTTGAAAATATATTCCACCAGCAGTCTTGTTGAGTTTACGGTGAAAGTGTAATACCGTCGTGTTAAGGATTTTTGCAAAAGTATCTTTAACATTATTTAAGTATAATAAGAAAATTAGAAAGTGACTTGAAAATTTAAGTAATTTGAGCCTTATCAACAAAAAATTTGTACTTTTTCGAATAATTTTTTTCGTTCAAATTGATATACACACATGGAAAAATTCTCCCACGTTTCAACTTGCAGTAATCGAATGTACACCAGTTTCGCATTACTTTATGTAACTTTAGAAAGTTTTGATGGCCTTCAAACAAACTATTTGATTATTTATGATTATATTATATTTTATTACTGATTAGTTTTTCATCAATTTTGTTTCAAAATTTCTTTAATACGTGTAAATTAATTTTTTTCTAAATTGACACCACATTTGCGAAATAATATAGAAATAAATAAATAAATGAAAAAAAAAAAAAAAAACAGTTTATTTTCATTCAAGACAAATTTTACTTTAGAAATGACGGTGTTTTCACTTTCTATGAACTTCTAGCGTAAAAACATTGAACTACCAGTATCAGAATAAGTATTGTTTTTCCTCCGGTCAAATTCAGTACAGGACATTTGACATTATTTTTTATATCAAAAAATGGTCGTTGATTTTTTCTAAATATTCAAATAAATTATATGATATTAACAAATTTTTGTTTGTAATTTCAAGGATGGGGCCACTGCTCTTTTCATTGCTGCGCAAAATGGACACGTGCGTATTTTGGAAATTCTACTGGCACATGGTGCTAAAACGGACGCTGCAAGAACGGACGGTGCGACACCTCTTTGGATCGCTGCACAAATGGGTCACGATCACGTAGTGAGGAGGATCCTTAAAGCAGGCGCGAAAGTTGACGCAACGAGACACGTAAGTGAACGTTTATTTCTTTCATTGTATTATTGTTGAACTCTCTAAAAAAAAGGTGACATTATTATTACAATTACACACACGTACATATACTACATACATATGTATAAAAAATCGAGCATATTTATGAACTCTGAAAAATTATTCTGTCAAAATGTCAGATTTTTCTAGCATGATATACTTGATAAAAAAAATATTATTGTCTATTTTTGACGATATTTCACGCAAACACAAATTTTCAGAAATAAAAAAAAATGTTTCACTATATAAAGTTCATTCAAACCAACAACTTTTATGTACTATACATTTTTTCATAAATCACATATTTTTAAAGATCCTTCAATTTGAATGAAAATTTAACGATTTTTGAAATTTCGTAAAAAAATAAAAAATGTTTGCAAAATTAAATTTGGTATGGAGGGCCTAATGAATATAGATTAATTACATAATAAATTTCTAAGCATTTTTACAAATGTATTGTTTTTTTTTTCATTTGTACCAAATTTAACAAAATTTGAATTTAAATTCGTATTTGTTTCACTGTGACTATATGATTATTTCAATTTACTATTTCAAAAACGAATCGAAATTACTAAAAACAAATATAAATAAAAAAAAAACGCATGAACGAAGGAATGAATTATATTAATGGAGAATAAATAATACACACACGCACACATATATGCGCCTACTATAGAATATATAAATGCAATCAAAATTTAAATTATATAAATAAAAAATGTATTTAATTTATTATAATTGCATTTATTGTTGCAATAGATACGAGAATGAAATAACAAAAATTTCAAAATAAGCATATGAGTCAATTTTTGCAATGTAAATTGTTTGTGATGTATGTCTATGGTTTGTAATCAATGAAATTGAAGTATCATATCGTGATTCACATACGTGACAATTTCTTTATTAATAAGTTTCTTCTTTAATTTATTTTTTTTTTTTTAATTTTATATTATATATACAATGATTGTCATTTTATTTAAATATAAATAAGTATTAAAAGTTAATAAAAAAAGTAAATAAATTATTTTTTTAATGTAATGAAAGGCAGGATTTTTTTTCTAATAAATAAAATATATAGAATACTTTCATTTCTTAGGACGTAAATTAGTCGTGGTACAATTGCTATACTTTCATTTCTTCGTTCCGGTCTCGGTTGGATGGTTATATATAAAATATATACTATAATATTAAAAAAATGATATAATATATATTTTAACGTTTGATTTGAGAGCGTCAAAGAATTTCTCCCTATTTTGACCGCATATTCGGTCAGAAAATATGCATATATTTTCTTTTACGATATATAAGTTTCATTTGAATGCCAATTCTTATTTAAATCAACAAAACGTCACATTATTCTAAATAAAATGTATTAATTGATCAAGAAAATGTTTCGTTCATTTTGGCAAATCTTACTTATTCTAATATTCTTGATTCAATAAATATTTTTATAATAAAAATGTTGAATTTAAATATTTTAATTTTAATTTTAAATATTAAAATTTGTATAAATATTTATTTGATTCAATTCTTGATTCAATTCTTGATTCAAATAAATATTTACTTGAAAATAGATTTTTTTCAATGTATTTAAACTCTAAAGCTATATTCTAACTATATACTTTCTGGGAAAGCTACAACTTATTAAAACTTTGTTCTCACACGAATAAAGAAATTTATAATGAGTATGTAATATTGGTAATGTTACAGGACGGTGCAACTCCCTTGTTTAAAGCAGCCCATAAGGGTCATACGGCAGTTATTGGAGAACTCTTGAAATACCGTCCGAGCCTAGGAATTTTACCGGTAAGTAAATGTGATCTATTAGAGCGAAGCCACTAGTTTTTATCGAATTTATTTAAATCATTATTATTATAATATAGTTTTTATAGTATATTTTTTGCAATTAAATTAACTTATTATTTACATATGTAATTATTTAATCAATTTACTATATAAACGTTTATTTATTCATTGTAACGCACTCGATGAAGTAGAATTATATTTTTACTCCGACGTCACTAAAGTGCGAGGATAATTATGACAATTCATGCGTTGAAGCAATTATGCACGCCGACTAAGCTTTTACGTAATTTGTAAAGCCAGCTCTTTTATTTAAACTTGGTTCAACTATATAAGTTCAGGAATTTATTGGATGATTTGAAGTTTACAATTAAAATCTTATTTTAAAATATGGATAAAAAGGCAAGAAATATTCATTAATTTTATGTTCGTCCCAATATACTTTTTTTAAAATAAATAATAAATTACATAAGAAATTCTCGTAAAAAAACTCCGTGTTGATATGACTTTGTATATTCAAAAAAAGTATTTAAAAATGGAAATTTTGCTGTGATTCGTTACTTCCGGTACATCTGTATATTGGTCATACTTTATTTGTTGATGACATACTATATTCAACTCTTGAAAAAGAATATTTAAAAAATGATTGACTTAACGTTTTTAAATTATTAGAAAATGCCAAAAAGACCATGGCTTTTTTTACATTTGTATATATATATATATATATATATATATATATATAATTATTGTCGATATTTACTAGATATACATAAATTGGCTCTTTTGATAAAAATACTTTATTATGATTTTAAGATTTGAAATATTTCATTAATGTAACTATTAAAGAGATAATATAAAATGATTGTTTCTAAAAAGAATGTAAATCTAGAATAAAAACATTTTTTTAAATTTTGAATTAATTAGAAATGTTTTCTTGAAAAATAATTGACAATTTTGTAAAATCGACGGATTTCAACCAATGACGACTGATTGTTTCGAGAAAAGGATTCTCTATATAGTTTCATTCAACAGTTTCGACACATTTTTAATCGCATTTCATCAAACGACAAATATTTTTTTCATGCTTTTTAGTCAAAGTCTTTAATAATTTAATTTTTGAAAAAATTGTTTCATCGATTTATAGAAAATCTTTTTCTCGAAAACACAAGCCATCTTCGATTGAAATCCCTGGATTCAACAAAATGTTGATTTTTACGAAGAAAAGTTAAATCGAAACTGTATAAGTTTTTGAATAAATAATTGTTGCTGTAGTTTCAGTTTTTTCTTTTTTTTTTGGAGCCGTAATCCTTTTCTTTACTAACAATTCCGTTAATAATAACATTTTAAATCTTCAAAATATAATGACGGTTTTTTTTTCAATAAGAAAAATGATTTTCGAGTATATCGATCCCTTCTTCAGAAATCCAAGATCATAAAACTTAATCGATCCTTATATAAAAAAATATTTTAAATAAATTAAGGTCAATCTTAAACTTGTCTTATTTAAATGTTTTTTTTTTTTTTTTTTTTTTTTTTTACCCACGAGTCCAAATTAAACATGATTTTAAAGAAATATTTTCAAATAATGTCATACATAAAAAAATGATATGTATCTTCTTTATACAAAGAATATTTTAGTTTTTCTCATTTTTCATGAAAATTTCTATTTTCCAAGATGGGAACTTGACCTCTCAAGTTTAAATTGCAGAAAATTTTCTGGACATTTTCGAAACCAGCACATAAAACACTACGAAGAATTCATATGTATTTTAAGGCAAAAAAATATGAACAAATATAAAAAATCACTCCGAAATATTATTTAATAAATATATGGGACACCCAGTTTTAATATATTTAATATATTTATAATAAATATATAAATTAAATATAAATACATTTAAAAGATTATTTTTGTAATTATGTGCGTAAAACTACACTTTACACCCTAGTTAGGTAATGTACTATTTGCATTGTTTTGGCCAACGAAAGCCAACGGAGCAATTAAAGGAAGTATCAAACGACTAACGCTTTTAAATGATTTACCGACCTAACACTTTCAATTAATAAAACTAATTACAATAAATCAATGCTTGAAAATAAATTTCTTATGATTTCAGAATGGAGAAAGTGCACTTCACGCAGCAGCATTAACGGGACACATGACCGTTGCAAGGCAGCTTGTTGGTGCGGGTGCGGATCCCCTGTTAGTTAACCAGGAAGGACTTACGTCGCTCCAATTAGCTCTTAGGCATTCTCAGCATCAGATCGCCAATTACCTCAAGGATAAGATCAGGTCAAGAACTAGCACGCCCTGCTAATCTCGAGCCTCACCAAAAATTGCATTCATCGATGGACATAGAGAGACAACAAAATTTGTTGTTCCGACTATAATAAGAATGCTACAGCTTACTTAATTAACGATCATTTCTATACTTGCGTGACGCATTTAATGTAAATAAACCAGTGCTGATACCTGGTAAACAACGATTGAATCTAATCGCTAAATTTGCAGTAAATACCTCGTCAACGACAGTATATCTGAATAGGTATCTTTGTTCGGAAAAGGGTTGTTTTTGTAGTTACGAATAATTATAATTGATTTGTTATTCGATCAGAACTGCACTGCTGTACTATAATTTAGGCATTTTGTAAAGCTTTTTTCAAACTTTTCTGTCGAATTATCAATTTTTAATGGTTTACTCGAGTTACAAAGGCATTGTTATGATTATGCGCATGCGGCTCAATTGTTACTTTTTGTCAAAATTCATTACAATTAAATATTAAAAAATTATTGTATCGGATGCTTACATTCATAGCGAAGCTTTTGTAATGTGCCCGGAGCAATAAAAATTAATTACACAGAGAAGAAGTCTGAGAACAGTTTTAAAGTAAAAATAAAGGAGATGCAAAATGCCAGAACATGTACGAAAAGTAGCATTGAAAAATAATTTAATAATTGTATTCGTGTCATCGTAACAATTTGAAAATGTACATTTGAAATCATTGCAACAACATGTTTAATATTTAATCATTTTGAAGATGTACAAACGATTGTAACTTTGATTAATATTTCACTGTATTTATCTTCTGATGTAAATACAAAACTTTTATGTCATTTTATTTATTTTATTCAGATCGTATATTGATGTTTGAAGGTCAATATTTCACACTTGCCTTCTAAGTATCTAAAAATTTTCAAAAAGCAAGTGTGCTTTAAGACTACACATTGTCTGTAATTCAAAAATTCTTCATGGGCACTTTAAAAATCCTTTTCTGAGCTTTTCGACCAATAAGAATTGTGTAATCCGAAGTAAAGATATATATAATTAGAATTCAATACTTATAAGCTGCGCAACACAGATTATACCACTGTATACTAATACATGTGTATGCATAATGGGAAGCATAATTGATCGTCTTCTCATTATCAGTCCGACAAGAAGAGGAATCGCCAAACTCGTTTGATAAACGAATATATTTTATAAGACTGAGTGGTTTGCCTTGTGGTGGGTTTTGGCAGCGTTTTAAATGGAATCTACAAAAATTGTTTGATTAACGCGAACCCAAAAGCGTGCGTCTCATTAGGTAACCCGTTAAGCTTTTTATTTCGTGTAGACGTAGCAGCATAATATCGAACAAGAAGGTTTACGGTGGTGTGAAAACATTCTATCAGAAAAGGCAAATCAATGGCTGATTTCATCAAAGCTGTTATTTTAAATTTTAATTACATGAGTTAATCATTAGTTGAAAACATTTTAAAGTGCAGGAATTCTTCCGGTTAATTATTTTAAGCAAGAATTCATATCTTAAACATCGATCGTTAACGAAATCAGTCCAGAAGTGATTCAAATTTCTTAAATATGTGATTCATTTGTTGTTCGCTGTACCAAGGGGAAAACGCGCGTTGAAAAGATTACGCAAATTGTAAAAACTCCGTTTGGTACACGCAATACTTTTTATAATAGCATAGAAATAGTGAACTCTGAAGTTAGCGAAGCGAGACTAATGTATGTATGCCGCTTTACGAACCCGTAGAGTAATAGCAAGAGTAAAAGTTCATTTTTGCGACAGGAAGGTAAAAGGGAGACTAGAAATACATTTTTAGTTGGCATTAATTTTTAGTCTCGTTTACGCTTATCATTCACTTAAAAAGTGCAGATTCAGAACTGCGTTGCAGATATGACAGCATATGTCATCATCCTGTATACCTGTGTTATATAAATAGTGTTTACCTTTTTTGAATTGTTATGTATATAGCTCTTAAGCAATCTCTACTTTAATCTCTACATGTATAGTTAAGTATTCGTATTTGAAAATTTTGCTTGCATAGCCATGAACTAACTGCACAATGATTGAGCACTCGCAGTCAAAAAAACAGTTCGATTCCTTCACCTTTGCATGTGGTATTAACTGTTTTTAAAAGCGTTGGTTTTGACGCATGACTTGCTCATTGTTTTCAAATAGCCTTAAACCTTCTTGAGAAACTCTAGTATCTTGTTCAGTCTTCCCTGCACGGACGTCGCAACGAATGACGACGAATTAAAAAAAAGCCTGTTATTGTTACACAAGTGAGAGAGAGATATATATATACATATAATATATATGTAAAGGTTCAATAAAGAACGATTCAAAATTACATCAAGTTTTATTGATAAAACTATATTGCTTTCTTTAACAAATATATTACGTATATTCTTTTTTTTTTAAATACAATCCTTAAATTCCCAGTTTTATATCTGTACTTATAGCTTAATTATTTGTTTACATATTATCACAGTACGACTTGGTTAATACCAAGTTGTGTGCTACAAATGTGCAGTAATTATTCATTGTACTTCTTTTCCTTAAATGTAATCCCCAGAAATTCAAAGAATTTTTCCCCTTACAGGTACCCATAAACCTGTAAAACTTCACTGTGAAGCAAAATGAAAAATGTTCTTGATTGTGTCTAAGTTCATATAACAACGATGCTATCTTGCATCCATTGTAATCAGCGTGTAATCTATTTACAGAGCATTGTTCCACTGATGGACTACTATTTTTTTTGAACCTTCACAATCAAGAAATTTTTCATGCCAAAACTTATAGATTTACATGTTTTGTAAATATATATTACTTTATAACTATTTTACAAACACATTACAGAACTAATTAAGAATTAAAACAGAAAGTTGCTGTGGTTAGATTAAATTCGCATATAACGCTGCACATTACATTAACCCTTTATTGCGTAACCCTGTATTATGTTCAGTTTCAGATTGTCATTGACATATATACGTCAAATTTTGTTACCTTTGTTATTCATCTGAAATATGAAATGAGTTTATGTATAAATTACAATGTGCTTAACAATATATATATATATGAAAGCCCTAAAACTTGTACATTTTGGATTTTTGTCAGAAGTATTTAACTATAGATTTTATAGATTAAAATATATGATAAATATGGTAATAAGTTTAAATTAAAAATTAAATTTAATGATTAATGTCTATCGTATTTGAATGTATAAATGTATATTTACAAATATATTTTATATATATGAATATATAATACATTTACGCATATTTACATATACATGTATACAAATATACATATGTATATATACTGTATACAGATAATATATACATTATACACATATTTCAGAGTCTGACCATGATATTAATATACAATAAAGGGTTAATAATTTGTTTTTATTCTAAATTGAAGATGTAAACGCATTAACAAGATTGATCTTAAAAGTAAGGTATACTGATCCCCGTATTAATCATTTGAAAATTGGAATTCTACGATAATATCGGCAATACTCAAAAGTAAGTTGCACTAGGAAGCATACATAACGCAAAGCATGTGTTCAATCAATATCAAAATATCCATTAATTGTTTAGAGCGAGCTGCAAACAGAACGTTTTTTACGTCTTTATTATTTGTGGAGTTGATAGAATCTGATTTCAAGTAAAAATTAAAAACTTGAATATTTCACATGAATTGTACTACTTTTAATTCAATGCCTATAATCGCAATCAGATTTTCATGAAAAAAAAAAAAAAAAAATACTTCAATGATTATTTTTAAACAGAATTGTAAATATTTTGTACTCTTATTTTTTTAGTACACTTTACAATTTTTACTTTGGAACATTAAAAACACTCAAAACCATTTCTTACTTACTTTTCCGATATATTGGTTCTGTCTGTGTTTAACAACTTCAATGATAACACTTCAATGATAAACTGCATTGACTATTCTTGAAGAAGGAAGCTTTTGAAATATGACATTCAAAAGTCATTAACGTTTTTTAATATCATTTCCATGCACTACACACTGATATGGTATTTGCGTGCACTTATAAAAATATGTAAAGGAACAGTGTGTTTCCTTGATATACAAACAGTCGATACGATAAAATATTGATGCTGAGAGCTTATACATATTAATTATTTAATATGTAGATTCAATGGCTAAAAATATTAGGTTTTTCAGTATACCATACTATGTGGAATAATATGAACGACCAAGACCTGCACCTCAACATGAAAGACGACCTCATTTATGGCGCAACGTACAATTAACCACAGAAAAGATGACATCGTCCTTGATCACCGTCTGTGCCGTCTGTGCCGACTATTCTAATATCCCGTGGCATTATGGATGCGGAGCGTCTTTGCCGTTTGAACCGAACGCGCGTGAAAGTGTGTCACGCGTTCGAATTAGCCGGGTCGTTTGAACAAGCGCGGAAATTGTCTCGCAGGAATTGAAATTAACGAGTCGGCAATGAACGGAGGCGTACAAACGATGTGTTCTATTACTAATCTACGGTGCGCCGATAAGAGAGATAAGAGACTTGCATGTCCCACGAGAAATTCAGTTCGTCATCGATATTAAGGCGACGCGAATCATGACTCGCGATCGGTTACCCGACCTATTAGCGGTAGGCGCTTTGTTTACGTTCATCTCGTAAATTTTATAAAAATAACACTCGACTTTTTTACAAAAGTTTCCACCTGTTCCAGAAGCAGAGACATGGCGTTGCTCCCAACAGGAATTTCCTTCGGAATGTTCATGTTCAATTATCAAAAAACAAAAAACTTAATGACATCCTGGGAGAAGTATACACCGTTACCTTCTGCTAATGAAACTGTGAAACTTTAAAATGTTAATATTGTTCAAACGGATCGCGATATTATTTACAATTTCTTGGTTTGTTTTAAAAATCGTCCGTGAACTCGCTAACGCATAAAATGTTAAATTGCTCAAAATATTAACTTATAAAGTTTACAGTTCATTAACCAGTATAACAAATAACAATGAATGATTCTTACGATCGTTATAGGCTGATCACGTTCGGAATCTCGTAGATGTCCTCTTTGAGAACATTGTTATCGTAAATAATTTACAAAACAATGTTCTTTCCCATACCAATCAAGGTAAAATCAATTTCGAAACATTTTTCGACTTTTTAACAACAAAGCATAAAAATAATAATAAAGAATTTCACAGATATGCAAGCGGAACTGGAGAATCGAACATTCACAATTTCGCAGACTGCTCATAGGATTCAAAATAAACTAAGAGGTAGGTAATGAAGTAGATGCATTTTGAATACCGTTTTCAGGTGTTGAATACCTGCAACGTTTGCTCACTGGGCCATTCATTTCTGCATCTGAAGAATCTGGAGATGATAAACTAAAGTATTCATTGGGACTTTTAGAGGAAGATGATATTCCACTGCTTGACGGTCCTGGCTCGGAATTTTGTTGAATATTATTTGATTCTCGGGGTGGACTTTTCCAATTTCCCATTCCTGGATACGTCAAGGTAGACAACCTCCGTAGAACAATCTTTGGCCCAGCTTTCAGTTGTGTACCTCTTACAGAAACTTTATCAGAAGTGCTGTCCTTTATGGAAACAACTGTAGGTCTGTTACTGCTCTTGTTGCTTTTTGATTTTGTTGGTGTCTTATGACATTCAGTGTTTACTGATGAAATATCATTATCTTCATCAGTATCTGAATCATCATCCATTTGTGGTTTCTTTCCATATTTCCTGTAAAAGTGAAGAAATAAGGTAAAATTATGTATTAATTTTTAATTTAAACTTTTCATTAGTTATGAAGTTCTTTTCCCAATATTATTCACAAGTGAATGAATAAACATTAAATAACTGAAACTAGCAACCGATTCATAGGAGACGATTCGAAATACAAGGGTCTATTTTATATTTTCTTGAAAACTGCAGATATAAACATGCAAATAATTCAAATATAAATGTAAAATCCTACCAGAATCATTAAAATAATGATTTTTATCGAATCAACTTCTACAAATCATCTGATGGCTTTAGCTTTAGCGTCATTTTAAATGATACATTTGTGTTGTTTAACAATAACTTGAACAATACTAAAAAATTAATTGAAAGTATTTACCGAATTTCCATCTCCATTTCCTTTTCTAATTTTGGATATTCATCATATAACCCTGTTAATTGCTCCTTGCTGTACTCGGCAGATATCCTGAGTATGAATTTTGAAACTTCTTTTATTAACGGAGATTTGTGAAGGTTCAAGTGGCCCTTTAGTTTTGCAGCAGTGTGCAGTAATACATCCAACTTGTAATTTTTTACACTTTCAATAATATTATTTACTGCTTTGTGAGAAGGATGTTCTACAACTGCTTCATCATGAACGTCCTCATCATTAATTTTATTACCTGACGGTTGCAAACGATCGTTTAATAAAATGTAAAGAACATCTTTCAGAACACATGTGCCTTCGTCACTGTTAACATTGATGAAATCCTCGCAAAATCCTTCAAGTATGTCTTTAGTTAATTTCATTACGAGTTTTTGTTTACCGGCAGGATCTAGGTGTTCCATCATAAAATTGTAGATCATTCTTCGCTTAGACTGATTTTTTGATCCCGGTAAAGTTAGGGCATCTTTCTCTTTTTTTCGCATTCTTCTGTCATTAAATTTATGTTTAGTTTGGCAGTTATTGTAATGAAATATACTACCCAGAAATGACTGTAATATTAACGTTTTATTCTTGACCAAAAGTCGTTCTTTTACCAAAAAAATCGTTAATTCACGTATTGTCTCGTCACTGTCAGACAACATTGTTAATATATGAAAGAAAAATGATCCTTTTACTTTGATGAAATCTTCCAGCAGTAATTGAACAAAAATAACTACAATGACTTCTCGAACCAAAGGGTTTGGATCTTTCATGCAAATACACATGTCTGGCAAATACGGTTCCACTAATGCAGTAAATCTTATACACAAATCGGCTAATGCTTTTACTGCGTTTACTCTGATTGATGCTTCTGCTGGTGATCGTGGGTCTGTAGAGCGACACATTAAACGCCCGAGAATTGGCATGACTTTTTCGGCAATCTCTCGATTTCGCATCGCCTCTTGTCCTAAAATTACCACTCCAGCTGCTTTTAATTCCTTTGAACAATTCAATGTACTTGCAAAAGATGAATCGCACTCGAGTAACAGTCCTTGCAAAATATTCAAAATTGACGGTGAAATATTTTCAGTAGAAAATAAAGAAGCATGCCCTAAAGTACACATTGCTTTCAAGTACAAACTTTCTGCATCTACAGATTGTTCTTCGTCATCAATTTTCTCAATTTGGGCTTCTGATAGTTTCATCATATCGAACATGTGTTTTTGTGCTATGTAATCACTATTAGACTTGTTTATGTGCTTAATAATACCAAATAAACTATCAACACATGTACCGATTGATCCAAGATTGACTTGAAACTTGCACAGGGCTTCAAATATATTTATTTGAAATTTTTGTAATATATCAATACTCATAGTAGACCATGAATTACGGAATACTTCCAACATCAAAGTTGAAACAAAATCCTTGGCTGATAACAGTTGTGTGCAATCCTCAAAGTATTTGTTCATATTTGGCAACTTTAAATTTTCAGAAAATGCAACCAGTAAGGTCCAAGCTTCAGCACTATTTTCCTTTTCAATGTGCGATTGAATTTTATAAATCAAAGAGTTTGTTATAATTTCGTTTTTTATCCAGATAACACAAGCTTTAGATAAATTTTTTCTCATTTTTTCTTTAGTAAGTAAATTTATAATTTTCCAAGGTAATTTTTCAAGCTCATTATTTTTATCATATTCTGAACTTATTTTAATCTTATCTAGAACTAGTAATTGTAAAGATTCTAATACCTTCTCTTGAACTTTAGTTTCAACATCAAATATTCGGGATATGACTGCTCGAATCCACTCTTCTAGTATTCCATTATGATCTGGATAATGTTGCAAAAGATTAGTTAAAACTTGAATTGCTTCACGTCTAACGGTCAAAGCAGGATCTCTGCAGTGCCGACCTATTGTCGAAGTGACTCTATCAAGTAATGCCGGAAAATGAATAACAAGACTTTCAAGAGCATGCATTGCACTACGACGTACTAGAACTCGTTCATCTTGCACTCTATCTATTAGCATAGAAATTACGGTCACCGAACCGGGTAAAGGGTTACTGTCAGCTGAAAATGCATTTAAAAGTTGATCCAGTGTTGAAAATGGTTTGTTTTCTTCTTCAGTATTCAAAAAGTTACCAATAGTGACCTGATTGGTAAAATTGTTAAATTCTAACACTGCCATTGCTTTTCCTCTTACTGTGCACGAGAAATCTGTACAACGACTTAAAGTAGTTGCTACTAGCACATTTTTTATCTTATTTCTAATAGATATCTCGTCGTCAGACAAATTTGACATACTGGAAGTTATTTCACACATTAATTTACCAATTACTTCTTGAGCAAATATTCTGTATATCGCTTTAGTATGATGCGAAAACAGAACAATATTTTTTATAGACTGAAGAAATACTGGTCCTTTACATCTGTTTATGAGCTTAGCTACGACAACTGCTTGTTTTTGTCGAGCTTCAGCTCGTTCAGGGGATTTTAGCATTAAATGCTGTATAAGCGTTTCAATACCAAGTTCAGCAGCTTCTCCTTTTGAATCTAATATGCTACTCAAGAAGTGTATCGTTGTATCCCATATTACTGACATTGCCTTTGGTGGCAAATCCAAATGGTTTGGAAATAAATGAGGCATAAGATGCCTAGATATTAACCTTACAGTATCATCTACGGAACCATGCCTAGGATGACAAAGATCCTGCAATGCTACATACGCATTGTATGACAACGAAGTTTTGGAAGCACAAGTGTTTTTACCATTAACTTGAAAGTGATTAACTTCCGTTTCCAATTTGGTAGTCTCTACTAAACACATAATGGTAACTTCTAACGATTGTACTTGGTACTTCAAATAAAATGTTTTCAACATTGTTATTAAGTCAAACAAAATACTATTCAAACTTTTTATTAATGTTAATTTTTCAGTATATACTAACGTATCTGTTTCTTGATCCTCCATATATAAAACATCTATATTATTAAGTTTGTGGTGTCTTTTATTAAGAGTAACTAAATGCTCAGAGAGCTTCAACGTCTCAATTGCTCTTTGATAAAGATTTGGATGAAATACATGAAATGTATTACTTCCCGGTATAGCTAGCAATGTAAAGTAAAGACTTGTAGCTGCCAGACAAGCTTGTCGAGAATCTTCATCAGCTCCAACTTGTTGGCCTCCTTTGATGAGGAAGCCGAGGACTGCTAAAAGTCCACGAAGGTTGATGTTCAGAGCGACAAGGGTCTGCCATGAAACTTCAATATTCTGTTGATCATCTTCCGTTGGTTTCGAATTTTGGCCTACCCAGTTCTTAAGTACGGTGCAGGCCTCTTTCAAAAATATCTCCATGTCTTCGCTACCAAGCATAATAGAATATTCTTGAGGAGGCTCCGGGAAGGTTAAGAAATCCCTCCGCCATATTTCGTTTGACCACTCTTCGTCTAGAGTATCCAATTTGAAATTGTCGAATACTTGGAAGGGATCCATGGCAGCTTCTTCGTCGGCTCATATCAGGACAAATACGATAAGTTCCGCAGCTTTCCCGATTCACTAATCTCGTCAATATAAACATAACCTCAATTCGATGATAAACAAACAGGGAAGCCAACTATAATGACTGAAAAAGCGGCGACCAAGATACATGCTTTTTCGCGCATACCCGCGGTACACGCAAAACCGCTAGTGCATAAAGGGCACCAGGTGTACATTCTGAGTTTCATTAACTTTATGCTGGTAATACTGGAGTTGAAATCAATACCCGTTATCAGTAAACACAATCTATATATAATTCGCGTTACGATATTATATATTATGTAATGTATTCTACTGTTCACCATGATGTAATGCTATACAGTATAATGAAATTTTAATCTGTTATGCATTATACAAACAATTTAAAAATAGCATTCTAAGTCTATAATTTGAGAATTGTATATATATATATATATATATATATATATACATAAAAACAATATATATATAATAATCTCTGATATCTATATATAATACACTTATAAAAACCGAATAAATTGCAGATATATATGTTCAATTAATTTCAGATAAAAATTAGATGAATTTCGTTTATATAGATTCAAAATATGACACAGTTTATCCCCATCAAACGAAAATTAAGAATTTAAATTTTTGAAAAATTGAACACAGTAATAATCAATGTATAAATATATAAATAAATGTATTTTAATGTGAATTGAAAATTTTAAATTGCAAATTACATGATCCAATTAAAAATTAGACAAAAAATACCTGGCGAGACATTCTGAATGCTTCCAATCACGTGGGATAAAAAAATTCTGATATGATGGTTTGCGTAATAGAATTGTGAAAACCGTGAGAAGTCTCGACAACGAACAATATATAATTATTTCCTGCATTTATCAGCTATTTTGAAACGACGAATTTTACTCAAATAAAGATAACATTTGAAAATGAAAAAAACGTTATTTTACACACTGATATTTTATCAATTTCAAGAAAGCCAAATAAATTCTGTGGAACAAAAAAAAATGAATTCAGTTAAAGAAGCTAATTGATATATTTATATGTATATACTTCAATACATTAAAATCTCGGAATACTATATTTATAAATTAAAATCTATGATTTTCAATAAATTAGAAAAAAAAAACAATATAATCATTATTTCATTTTAGATTGAAATAGATTGAAATACATTTAATTTAATTTATAATAAATTTAAACTATTTTTAAATTCAAACGAATTGAAATTTAACTTCTTTATAATTGAAGTTATCTGTATTTATCACTACAGGCAGTCGTTCGAATTCAATTGAATTATATGGCAATCTACTATGGTAAATAACGAATTACTTTTAATAGAAAACAATACAAAAATATTAGTAGTAATAAAAAAACATTCAATTTGTAATGAACTACTGTCTTAAAAAAAAATATGCCAAAGGCATAGTCTGATATTTATATGGTCGCTATTATTAATATCGATTAAGCTATTTAAAAAACGTAAAATATTTTATCGAGTGGAAATTTTTCAAAGGGCCACTTTCGATAAAGAACACAAATTAAAATTTTGTTAAACAAAAATAGAACGTTCGAGGTCCAATTATAATAACGTTAGACCATTATTTAGCGAATTTATTTTTATCCTCTAGAGGTTGGATAACGAAGTGTCTTTTATGAATAATATGTTGTGGCTAAGAAATTTTTTAGTCGTATTTTAAATAGTTCAGATCGATAGAGCGACCTCAACAAAATTGCAAAAATATGCTTAAAAAAAAAAATAAATAAATAAATAAATATAATTACAGACATGGGAAAGAACATTTCTGCGATAGACGACATCACGGTAGAAAGTGCTCAAGAAGGGTCAGCACTTTTGAGAATTAAAATTGTCCAATATACGACGATCCTAAAAAGGTATTCGGATATTATGCGCGATTACAATGAAAGTTTGCAGAGGTACCATGAAAAATGTTCATCACTTTTACACCAGCAGCGACGTTTAGGTATACATTTATCCTGATGCATCTAATTATTTATACATATCCAACAAATGTATAAAAATTTATGTCTATTATTCATTTACAGTAAGAAAACAAATCTCCAGCGAAGAGCTTCAAGAAATGATCGACGCGCACGAGACCAGCTTATTTGTTGACAATGCAAGTTTTCCATTCATTAGCGAATTTTCCATTTTAATACAATACTCAACTAGCATAAAATGAATGGCAACGCTTTTGAATTATAAACATAAAGAACTGCATTAATTAAATTTATTTATTTAGTAAACGCTTAACTAAATCAATTAATAAATTCAAAATTAGCATAATTTCATGAATTCTTAAACGAATGAGGGTTCAGCCCATTATTTTGAATTTTTGTTATTTTATGCTGGTTGGGTAATTACGGATGAACGAGTATTATAACCAGCTATTGCGAAACAAATGTTTAATATTAATTTTAATAATTTTAAATTTATTATTGTTGATAATGTTGCTGAAATAAACGATTACGATTCTTGAAAAAACTCGAAGATTTACCAACTTATAATTATTGAACTTCTTAATTAATTAAGTTTTCTTCATATTTTTTCAATTGAAAATCTTAAAAAATGAAGAGATTATTTACCAGTAATGACTTATTTTCTTGAAGGATTCCCTATACATCTTTCCAGAAATAAATTTTGTTATTTTATTTTTTTAATGGAGTTGCAAATATTGCTATTCATAAGAAAAAATGCTAATTTTTAAAAACATATTTAAATTATTTTAGCCATTAGATTATTAGTTTTCAAAATTCTTTTGTTGTAAAATTTTAAAGAAACCTTTTTTTTTTTTTTTAAGAAAGTAATCCATTACACATTAAAATCTCATCAGTTTAAAAATGTTTCCCTTGAAAAATTAAGAAATAATAAAAAAGAAAGTATAGAAGTTGTTAAACACCTAATTATTATAAATTTCAATTCTTTTTTAATGCAGCAATCCTTTATCTCATCAACATTATCAACCATAATGGAATTAAAATTTTTAAGATTAATATTAAACATTTGGGGATTTTAAAGAATAATAGTTTCCGACCTTACCTACATTCATATCTATATTTAATATCTATATACAATAGAATAAAAATTGAATTATTCATTGAATTATAAATGAAAACAAACAAAATATTTTAGATTCTGGCAAATACAAAATTAGCCCAGCAACAGTTGTCAGATATTCAAACGAGGCATAATGAAATTTTAAAAATTGAAAAATCAATCAGAGACCTTTTCGACATATTTAAGGAAATGGCGTTTTTAATCCAAAAACAGGTGAGTTACGCGTTTACATATATATTCATATATATATACACCAGGTGAACCTAAAGTCCCGGTATGGCAAAATATCTCGGCGAGATTGCATTTTCGGGGAAAATGTTACGTACGAAAGTTGTATGATTTTCCCCTGACGGTTAATCCAAGGTGAGGGATTTTAATTTGTAAGAATTTTCAGAAGGTTAAATAAAGGTCAACATATGGACTTTCCTTAAAAACAATTACTCTAAGCTTCAGATAATATTGAAAATTAACATCAAGGTCAAGATGCTCAAGCTCGTTGGCCCCCAAACCCTACCTTACATTTATTCGTGCATAAATCGTGAAAAGTTCAAAGAAAAATGCTGGTGGGCGTTTTCTTAACATTTGACCTTTATTTGACCTTCCGAAGGTCACATTCTTACAAATTAAAAACTGTCGTTTCGGACGTAAAATTTCCCGCTCTTTCAGAATCCTATGTACAAAATAGGGGTTTCAATTTAGAAAATGCACGTTCACCATGAAATAACCTTGATGCTCAAATTCAAGTTCAAGGTCAAGGTCACCGTCATATCACCGATTTGCATTTTACCAAAACTTTTGCACTTAAAGTTTTTTTTTTCTAGCGCCATTATTTTACGAGATTTTCAGGTGTGTCCATACTTTTTGGACATCCTGTGCGTATATCTATATATAACAAAATTCTTATAAAATTAATACCTTAATAATGTTATTCATATTTAAAGAGTGATCAAATCAACACGATAGAACGTTTTGCGAGTAAAGCAACTAATAACGTAGATAGTGGCCGCACGGACCTTCAAAAGGCAAATGCACAAAAGCAGAGATGTAGAATGGTAATACTTTAAAAGTCAGATTTATTGATTTATGGGCAAATCCACGAAACTATTAAATTTTGGTACTCTATTCTGTTAAATATAAAATCTTTGTTTACTGAAATATTATTAGTGTTTGGTGTCATCGTGTTTCTGTTACTTGAAAGTAATTTATCTGAGAGATATAAAATAAATTGGTATATACGTGTAAGCTTCCTACAATTGTTTGAAATTAGAAAAAAAATATACATTGCAGGTGTAACTTCGTAAAAACATATATTATGCTTCCTTCTGCTACGTAAACGCCTCCCGACTAATTGATTTTCTGAATAACGCAAAAGTTAGTCAAATAAATATACAAGTAAATAGACGCAGAGGTTTAAAAAAATGTAACTCATTAACGAAATGAAAGATTAACTTAATTTATGCCTTTTAAAATGTTTTCCATATAATTAGAAATTCATCACTTTTTACTACAGCACATTAAAAGAGAAACCAATATTTGTATTTTTTTCTATTTGCGATCTTAATCGCTCATATCATAGCTTAGTGAAAAATAATCACGTCATCACTATATCCTGTAAATGAAATAGAAAAATGTCCCTTTGATTTTACGACAATTTTGAAAATATAACATTGAGTCGGTCTTGTACCATTAATAATACATAGGGAAGGTTGTGTAAGTGTGATTGTTGTTTCTAAACATATTTTCCATAATATCCCACGGCACCAAACATTTCATCCTAGCATTTACGTTCACCACATTAAATACACCATTTTGAATATGATCATTTTGACTTGCGATTCATATATAACACCTCCAACTACCAAGTTACACCAAACTCTAATGTATTAATGATTGTGAATTATTACTTTGGAAGTACATAATATATCATGTTCAAGGACAATATGTTGTGCTTGAAAAAAAAAATGATTTCGAGAATGAAAGTTAAAGATTCGGTGGATTTGCCATTATATTTTTCAAAAATTAATTTTATATTATTTTCTCTTTTTCAGAGGAAGCTGAAACTACTCTTAATATTGTCTGTGATAATTATAATCATCCTAATAATAATGATTGCTGGATAAACTTTTCATAAACGGCAAAAATCAAATATTGGATTTATCCGATTTATCGCCACATCACATGCAACATATCCGCCTTTCCATTAAGAGTTTTAGCCGGTTGGCACGATGTATCGTATCCGAAAAATTATTTTCGCAGCAACCTCGACGCGTTTTGATCGATATATTCTACTTATTTCTTATATATAAGAGGTTTATGTAGATCCGCATGTCTGATTTATCGGCATTAGCATGGCAAAATTTTTTAGACATTGCCGTGACAAAAAATCGTATTTGTTACATGGGAGAAAAGGCATTCGTGATGGCTCACTTCTTAAATCTCGAATACTTCAAGGCTCGAACCCTGGCGTTTCAATTTGTGCCCGCATAGAAAATATTACTATTAAACTTATAAACCATTTACATTTAGAATATTAGTTTTCTCTTGAAGTCCTTTGCCCAATTCGAAATTACACTCTCGTGAAAATAAGTTTTGATGATCGCACTTTGGAATGAAATTGCGGCGAAACGTGCATTAACATCATAGTCATGTTTCGACTTTACGAAAAAAAAAAAAACTAGCGTAAGTACGACATTTCATTTAGTTGTATATTTTACATAAATTTTAAAAAGGGTAATTTTTCGAGACTCGTAAATAATATTCGTAAATCTTAGAGATTAATATATGTTTTATTTCGAATCTATTTTTTTCTAATATACGTCATTTTTCAAATATGTACATAGTACACAAAAAGACGGTATAAAAACCTTTTACCGATTTTGACAAAAGTTGGGATTTAAATAAATCCACGTATAATTGATTCGTACTAGACGAAATATGATGTACATATATTTATATAATTATATGTGATTATTTTATCGTTTTTTATGATCACATTTAACGTAATTTTGAAAAAACATAACGACACCTTTAGCACTTGGTCTTGTTCTGTAATCTTCATCGGTACACAAGTAAAATATTTCGAGTACTTTTCCATATTCTGCACCAAGATCTATTGCTGGAAGAGGTGGTCGCGTACCTGTCAATTATATTTTTCATTCATTTTCAAAGCAAAACATCATCATGGAATTTCTTAATAATTATTTATTGTTGGAATGTTTCTGCATTCAAATATCAAATGATCTTCGACTAATTGAATTTAGCAGTATATACTTTCAATATTTATGAAATAAATATAATCTCTTCTACGAGTACATTTAATATAATGCACATCGGAGGAGCAAAACATGGGTATACTTTTCTCACCGAATTTGTTATTTGTTGAAGCTCCAAGAATACTTAAACAGCTGTCATCCATATCTGAAGTTGGATCTCCATTTTCTTTTTCATCCATACTTTCGCTTTGTATAAACGAACCGTCCATAGACATGTCGGATAGTGTCATGTCTTCTTCAATTTCAGCGTGAGGTGGAGACAGTGCTATCATTTCCCAAAGCACTAATCCATATGCCCACATGTCGGTTTTATTTGTCACTGGACCTTCATCTGATTCGAACAATTTATTATTACTATTATGATTGCTATAGAATAACGTAATAAATATATACGTTTTTATCTGTTTTAAAATACTTCTTCATTAACAAGGATTATTAGCAGGATTATTCTACAAATATAAATTACAGTAATAATTTGTAACTCTAAACGCTTTTAACGAGTTTAATGTGATCGATAATAATATATTTATAATCAATTATTGTCATGGATTTTAGAAGAACAAGGATTGTAAAAATGCGAAGAATAAAACATTGTCATTTCAGATGTATGAAAATATAAATGTAAATTTAATAATTAAAAACATAACGCTTTATATTAAAATGGTACTGAGAATACATAAAAAATGAATTCCATTTTTCTGTTGTACAATACATACCTTAAATGTATCAATTATGTAATAAGTGATTTTAATGCAATAAATTGATTTGAACTGATTATATACATATAATTTCCAAGTAATTTATGACTTAAAAAGTGTCCTCAAAATAATAAAATTTTTGTAATATCATAAAATTTAATATATACATAAATGTAGATCATTCCACACCAAACCAATCACTTATTTTGAGAAATAATGTTTAATTTTTATAATACCAATATGCTATAGTTTACACAATTACTATGTTATGCACAATAATGTTATGGCATATTTCCACTTTCCAGATTTTAAACATTCGTCGCTTCATTTCATTTATTCAGACGCAAACGTAGGTTGGCAAAAAAAGCGAAAAAAACACAGAATTTGAAAATGTTTGAATAGGCCATGTCCCCTATACTTAATAAAAAGTCAAGCAGTTTCTGAATAAAAATTCTTTACTCTAATTATTTCATCTATTTAAATTATTAAATCACGTAAAGGAGAAATTCAGTGAAAAGATAAAAAAAAAAAAAAAAAACTGGCAGCGGTGGGATTCGAACCCACGCCTCCGAAGAGACTGGTGCCTTAAACCAGCGCCTTAGACCGCCCGGCCGCGCTACCATCGCCTGTAGTGGTAGAGAGATGAATGTAGCAATTTGCCATGTGTATTATACATATCGGAAAGTGGGGTAGCTTCGAGCACCAAGGCAGCCAAGTAGGCGTAGTGGGTCTTTATACAGTGATGGCCAAAAGTCCGGGAACGTTAAAATATTTCGAAAACCATCGATACTAAAAAAAATGCTTAAAAGTCGAATATCTCTGCAGGAAGGGATCGCAGCTCCCTCTATGCGTAGTGTTATGGATTTGTCTCGAAAAGACCTTTCAAATGAGCCCCCACTCGACCTATGTTGCCATTTAAGATTTTCGAACTCCCTCGTGCCCCCATAGGGATGGGGGGG
>JAPYZR010001198.1:0-23326 GCA_030522945.1 Trichopria nigra | reverse complement strand
CTATGATTTAAACCATGTTATGTTAATTTTTTATTTAATTCTGTATTGTACGTAAAAAGTTATACTTATATTAAGACTTCCAAAACCCGCCGTCCCATATAAGGCTACACGTTAAAACCGTGAATTTCAACAAATTTTTTCTATCTGGGATGTCCGGTGACCCTACTTGAAATTTCGCACAAGGATTCAAATTTTTTTCAATTTTTTCTGTATTGTACGAATTTTTGACCGAGCCACCTTAAATAGTGCGTCACTTTTACTGCATGAAACAATTGGTTGATTTATATTATTCGGTCGGCCCTTTAGGTTATTTGGTAATACTCAATTCACATGTTTAGCCGGATAAGTACGCTGAATATGATGCCGACTCCAAAAATTCCAGGCGACAACTTTTGACGCCGCAAAAAAAGACGGTGAAAAATGTTCTTGTACATTTTACCATACCAGATGCCATTTTTGAGGGCAGATTTTCGTCATGAGTAAAATTGCAATATTTTATAATAAAAATTGATATGATAAATGGCAATTTTTACCATAATCACAGTAAAAATTAAAAAAAAAATGTAACTTTCACCATAAATAATGGCAATTTTTCTCATGACGAAAGTTTGTCCTCAAAATGCCATCTGGTATGGTAAAAAAATTATATTTTTGCACACTAAAAAGTGATCTTATAATTTAAAAATTCAAAAACTTGAAGAATAATAAATTTTTTTATTATATCTGTTTGCTAAATTCTATTTCTTATCGTCTCGCTATTCTTTTTTTTTTTTTGATAAATTAATATTATTAGTACACATTTTTCTACTATTGATTTCTGAAAAGAAATAAAAATTGCAATTAAAAAATTTTTTTTTGTATAACAGCATAATATAATGGAATTTGTTCCGTAAACAATATGTAATATAATCAACTCTATAATGTTAAGCAATAATTGTAAAAACTGAATAACTTTCAGAATTTGTGTCAAAATTTTTTATATCGTATAGTCTCAGGCTTGACAACCGCATTGTCGTGCGAATGGCTGCAGGTATTCGTCGTGCCAACATGGCTGCCATAATAAATCAGTGGTCTCTACAGACGTCAAAAATGACGTAGAATTTTAGAGTTCGTCGACCAGTCTCGGCAGGATGAATGGGAAGAAAATAGCGAGAAAAGTATCGACATTTTTTTCCTGGAATTGTAAGATTTCCACTTGCATTTTTTGTATTAAATTTTTTGTAGTACATTTCTTATCACGCAATGGCTACGTCAATTATACAATTATAAATATACAAAAAATACTGCAAATTCAAGAGCCCAGTAAAATATTGGCCCTTCTCTCTACATGGTGTCTCTGTAGTTTGTCTCTGGGTCAACAATGCTCCGTCAAGTACACCCGTGCTTAAAGACAAACAGCAGACGATATAAAACGTTTAATGATTATTGATCATTAACTGAAATTATACGGTCAATTTTTCAGCGTTTATTTCTTGTTTAACTCCTTATCTCGTGGAAATAATTATATTCCTTTGGAAAATATATTCCTTTGGAAATTTAAATCCAAACGGACAAAAAGTTAAAAAAAAAATGATGAAGACATCGTCATGTCTCTTTCCTAATACACCCCCACCACTCATACGGCATCGGCACACGCTCCAGGCTTGAAAAAAGTTTTCGTTTTACTGCCTTTCACCAAACCGTAAAATCTTATCTCCAAAATGTTCTGGACTTGTCGTACTTTTGATCACGCTTGTATAAGGCTATAGTAATTTGCTTCGTTGTCTCGTCGTGACAAAACTCTCTTTACATTTTTGGGGTAAAGCGTGAGTCAGTATTTTTCTCTTTCTCAACTAACAATTTTACTTTACGTTATACCATTGCGCGAGGAATTTAAAATCAATTTTACACAGTTATTATTATTATTTCTATTATTATTTTTTAATTACTCATTTATTTATCATTAGGTATGTATATATTTCGCGCAATGGTATTCATAAACATAATTATACTGTCGCAATATATTCCAGTTTCATTTGCATCATGAGAAATGATAATCTGAAAAGTTGAAATGCCACGTTTTTTCGAGAATGTCATGTTTAACTAATATTCGATTCGGATCATATTAGTTATACACGAAGTGATTAGTCAGATAAACGAAATAGACAGCTCGTTAATGTGCATTCTATTTTTTCACCTCGGTAGCACTGCCGATTCTGCAGGTCAATTTTAGTAAAGACTGTTTAATATTTTATTGTTCTATTTTGAATATATAATATATATATATATATATATATATATAATATATGTTCTATTTTATAATATATATACAAAAATATACATACTATAGTATAGGCCTTATATCAATTTTATTTGTTTACCTCGATGTACCTATTGTTCATTTCTTAAATTTTTACATTTCGTAAAGTTATTACATATAAGTAGAAACATTTGTAGAAATATTTGTAGAATTTTGTTTTCAAAATTACATAAGGTTAATTTTATAATCTTTCTCCAGAAAATTTTTTGTATCGAATTACTACGCTGGTCAAAAGGCGTGATGAGTATTTAACGAGGGATTTAAACGGTTGAGAGTTACCTGATAAGAAAACGCATACTTGGAAAGTATAAGTGAAGATCGAGACAATTGTAATAAATTATTATACGCATATATATAAATATATATATAAAAAAATTATTAACAAAAATCATAAAAATCATGAAATCTCGAAGAAAATGGTAAAAATATTGACTTTTCATATAGTAGATATTAAAAATCCAATAAGAAATGTAGCGCCAGTCTACACAAGTGAAAAACCGTTGTCATAATATATGTATATCTTGTGATTTAGTAATTGGGATTCTAAAAAGGAAAGCATTTTCAAAGTTTGGAAAGGCGCACGCACCTTTCCCAAAGAACTCGGACCGTTGACGATGCGTGCCAGAAGTTTGCCCACTTGCTTTGTTTTCGTCGGTAAAGTGTCAACGGGGGTAGGATACTGCGTATACAACTAATATCTCTTGGACTAATATTGCATCTTTCGAAAAGTGTGATGTACACTAATAGAGGAAATACAATTGCGTGTTGGTAAATCCCCGCCCTTTCCAACTGACCATTGTCGAAAATAGCCAATGAACGTTTTCTGCCTTTGCTTCTATACCTGAAAGCCCGAAAGCCATATTTATTAGTTTGACTGCATTCTTCATAGAGTTCATCTGCACTCCACGTTCGGACTTCAAAGGACTAGGCCAGGAACGAGGAAGGTCATCTTGAAAGTAAGTTAAGAAACTTTTCACTCATTTTCATTGGCTGATTGTTGGAATGATTCATTAATTCTTTGTATTTCTCTTTCAAACAAATCATAATTAACTTAACATTTACGCATGATTTTGTGGAGGTTTCTAAATACGTGCAATAGTTTTATCAAAAGTGAAATTTAACGATTCGATTTTTTGGCTTGCATCCGTCGATTGATGATATCGTGACCCTGTACTAGAAAATGACAGTAGTTTTAGTAATATGAGGAGCTTTTTTTAGCATTTTTTTTTTGACGCCCCGTATACGATAATCTATATTTATGATTTCTGAGTTTAAAGTTTATATATATATATACATATATGATTTGACCTTGATTTCTCGAAATTAAAAATAATTCTAAAATTTTCTCTAAATAGGACTCTTTTTTTGTTTAAATAAGTGATTCCAAATGAAAGATCAGGTTTTTTTCTATCGGTATACCAAATTTCAGAATACCGTTTTTTTTTATTTCAAAGATATTAAACAAAGTGCGGCGCGCCGCGACCTTGGCGGGACGCGACGCTGCGTACTGAAATATTCACCGTTTGATATCTTTAATAGTATATTATGCAACAAGTGCGCAAAGACGACTTTACCGCACGAGCGTCAAATGCTGAGCACTCGTCGCCGAAGGCCGCGACGAGTGCCCTTTCGTTTGCTCGAGTGGGGTAACGTTGCGCACTAGTTGCTTAAGATATTTTTCATAACTCCGTGCGCAAAATTCGATTTTGCGCACTGAAACGCGTGCGCAAAATAGCCCATTCCCGCACTAGAATGTATTTTGCACACGAAAATGTTATTTTGCGCACTCATTTGCGTGCGCAAAATCGAATTTATTTTGCGCACTAGTTAGGAAAAATAGTATACGCAACATATGCGCATATAGGTGATTGCCCCCACTCGACTTCGTCTCGTGCGGGAATCATCTATTTTGCGCACTTGTTGCGTAATCTACTATTATGCAATTTTGTTGTATTTGTGCGCAAAGTGTCACTTAAAATTAGTGCGCGAAGTGACGCTTTGCGCACAAAACTGCATAAGATAAAAAAAAAAACGGCATTCTGAAATTTGGTATGCAGATTGAGAAAAACCTGATCTTTCATTTGGAATTACTTATTTAAACAAAACAAAATGACATGCATAAATAGAATAAATAAAGTTTTACGTCGATCCGAGATACCGATTTCTTGGCTATTTGAAAAAGAATATATATGTAAAAGTAAAAAAATTAAATTTTACGCTGATTAGATTACACAAAATCTTCCTCAAAATGTTGTAAATGATTGTTTTGACATATTATTTTGCAGATCTCGTTTTTTAAACTCTTTACGTTTAACATATTATGATTTTGGCAATATCACGACGCATTACCTTCATTACCTTTAAAATTTATAATTAATAACTAACTATTGTCATAACAGTTAGTAACTATACCTTTTAAATGTACTGTTTCTAACAGTTTAATTATAATTTTAACTATTACTTCGACCCGTTTTTATTAAAGTTTTAAGTTCTTAATTATTGGTCAAATTTTTATTATGGGATATTTTAAGAAATTTGACTGACATGTATACAAATTTATTTTTCACTCTATTTTTATTTAGAATAAATTTTCTGAATAGGACCAAGAAAATAATTACAAAAACATATTTATTTAAAAAATAACGGAAAAAGAAATTAAATTTCGTGTTTTCATACACTTTAGTATAAACTATTGTCTTAGTATAAACTATCACATTGACGATTAACCTAAAGCAATACTTCAACTATGTTTTTTCAATGTTTTAGAAAGAGTCGAGACAATCAGGAATTACGAATGCTGCCGTATTATTCCAAAAGCGCCCAAAGAGCCTTGTAATTTCGTACGTCCCACAAACTGCCCGAAACGTAGATTCTATTATTTACAAGAAAGACAATGATATCTAGTGAGTGTTTAAAAACATCATTTAGAAAATATTTTTTCGTTCGACACACAGAAATAGTGTTTTCCTTTAGAATCATGCTGTTATTGACCCCTCTATTTGACTACAACGAGTCTTGCTAAATACGTCTGTTGTTGATCTTAATCCTTTCAACATTTAATTCAAAAATCAAATCTATTTACTCTAGACAAATGCACGTACTTGTCGCGCGTGTGCGCTCGTGACGTATAATAATCTAAATATACAGGGTGTCCCATTTTAAGTGTCCACCCTAAATATTTTGAAAAGTAAATGTTTTAGAGGAAAATGTTTCAAACAAAAGTTTAAGGATTTTTCCCTGGCTATTAATGATACCATTCTATTTGACCTTGAACATGACCTTTAAGGTTATTTCGAGGTCAAGTTTATTTTTTTTTAAATGGGAACCACAATTTTTGACACCGGATACGTAAAGAGCGGAAAATTCTAAGTTCAAAACGATATTTATACGATATTTTCAACAAGGTCATGGGAAGGTCTAATGAAGGTGAAATTTGTGAAACTTTTGTCCTTAACATTTTTGTCTAAAACGCGTTATTTTCAAGATATTTAGGGTGGACACTTAAAATGGGATGGGACACCCTGTATAGAGAAATTGTCCAAAAAGTCCTTGACCAAAATTCGATCAGACGCATAGAATTTGAATGGCGAGCAATTGAAGTTTAGGAAAAGAAATTACGGTTTTTGCAATAACTCGGCTCATTTTCAATCTATATTAACGAGTGAGGGCGCATTTTAAAGATTTTTTCAAGCCCAACAATTCTCTTTAAAGAGCATATTATTTGAGATGAATATTTCGCTAGTTATGGCCTCATAAATGGAAAAATTGCCTTTTTTTGCGGTTTTTCCCGTCTAACTCATTCCGGTAAATAGCTAGCGAAATATGATATAAACAATCATAATTTGCCCATTACAGGGTCGAAACGTAATATTAAAATATCTGTTTTTAAGTAACGTGATCGTTGATTAATGACAATTTCTCTATATTTGAAAAACGGTCGAATAACATATAGTTTATTATTCAATCTAAATATATATATATATATATAATCACTCGATGCATTAACATTAATTACTGAATTTTCATTTTTTTTAGCTTCCGCATTATTCGACCCAATTGGCTATTGTCCAGAAAAATTTCGGCTCATCACATATCTGAACGAAGAAAGTGTTTGGTCCGAAGTCTTGGAAGCGATCAAACTCGACGATCCTTCCGCGCATAGTTCTGGCAATTCGGATCCAGACAACCATCTATTATCTTCGATATTGGAAAAGACGACAATTTCAACAATGGAAGGTGACTCAAAAGCGGAGTCGACGTCTGGCACAATATCCGAAGTACATCGAAGTGTCGAGGCTGGTGCGGGGTGCGATCAAGGGCCGGCATCGCAATTATCGCCAGTGACAAATCCGGTAACGCCGAACGCAGCCGACAAATCGGATACATTTGCTAAACCGATTATTTATAGCTGTGAACATTGTCGGTGTACTTTCTTCAACAAATTCTATTACGCACAGCATAATAAGAAGCATCGATTATCTTCGACGTTGGAAAAGATGAGAATTGCAAACATGAAAGATGCCTTTAAATCGAAAGCGGAGTCGACGTCTGCCACAATATCCGAAGTACATCGAGGTGCCGATAACGGTGCGCGGTGCAATCAAGGGCCGGCATCGCAATTATCGCCAGTGACAAATCCGGTAAAGCCGAACGCAGCCGTCAAATCGGAAACATTTGCTAAACCGATTATTTATAGCTGTGAACATTGTCAGCGTAATTTCTTCAACAGATACGCTTACGTACGGCATGTTAATCGCCGGCATTTGATGTACTTGTTTCGATGCAACAGGTGTAATCTCTTTGTGTCAAAAGATGCGTATCAACGTCGTTCGCATCCTACTTCATGCAGGAGGATCTGCTACCTTTAACGTTAAACGTTATTGTGTAATGCTTACTCTCTAAATTTCAATCAGCGCAAAAGAGATCGCTGAAGTCCTCGGTGACTTTAGAGAGTAACGCTTAAATGCAGTGTGCTACGCGGAACGTAAGCACTAGTAAAAGATCTCTTTCTTGTCTACAAATTTACGCTTTAAATTACATTTAAGTGTACGACGGGACAAAGAAAAGACTGAATTTAGATAATATAAGAATATCGCACGCTTCATTCTTTACCAAGGATAGGAGAATGATGGTCGAGGGGTTAAGCCTTATTGCCCTCTTCAAACCGCGTGCGCTGAATCGACACATTCCGATGCCCATATAATTTGGCAGAAATAAGGCACACACAGTGTCAAACGGAAACAAAGCTAGGATTAACCATGACACTGAATTAAGAATTCAGCTGTAAAATGCAAGTAGACAGGTCGTATAGACCTGATATGCCACTCGTGATATTTTATTAGTGATATTTTATGCCAAAATGACAATTGAGAATTGTATTATAAATCTTCATATGATCATGAGATTTTCTATATAATTTATTGTTCTATGTATCAAAAAGTGATCCTAATATATAATAAATCATTTAATAAATTATTTCTCTGTACCTTGTCGTGATTTAATGTTACCTTCTGTTACCAAAATTGTTACATCCTTAACACCCGTACATGGAAGAATTTGCGCGATGCTGGCAACCAACATTGGCGCTGTGCTGGCATACAAGTCGGGGGTGATAACAATGTTCTGCACTGGTTTACCAGTACTGGTGATTTCGTACAGGCGCAGTACTGTCTTTAATACGAACGTGGTGATTTGGTTTATTTAATCAAGATTTATATATTACATATGTTCGTTAAAAATATCAATAAGGTATGTAGTTCCTTTTTAAATTGCTCTAAAAAAAAGGACAACTATATCCGACGGTCGTTCCTTTGCCGTGAAAACGGTAGGGTGTGAGGGATTACTGGTTGTGTTTGCAGGGTATATATTGCCCGCAGCCCGTATAATGCCAGTATCCCGCCAGCGCTTGGTATAAACCTTGTAGAAAACTGGTTGGCCATATTTAAAAACCAAACTACACATCATGTATTTGCCAGTATTTTTCCAAAGCTTGGCAAAACAATGAAAAGTATGGGCCAGCCATAGTTTCACACAGCCCGCATAAAACCAGTACTTGTCCAATACTTGTATACCAGTATATTGGTAGGCAAAGCAGGACGCAGTACCCAGTAAACCAAGAAGCATTCAAGTACCAGAAATGGGATAAAGAATGATTGAGAAGTATTCGTTTTGGACTGAGACGAATACTTTTATATCATTCTTAATTCTATTTCTGGTACTTGAATGCTTCTTGGTTTACTGGGTACTGAAAATCGAACTTTCACAAGTACTATGCCCATGCAAGACAGCATATATACTAGAAAGCTATATAATAGGTCTGGCGTAACTCGAAAATTTCTGCCTGGGATTGCGGAACGCATACTTTCGGTCTCTGATGAGCCGGTTCGGTTGATCTTCTGCTTGAGACTGGACTATAATTTCCGACCGAAATTCCTTTTTCCTATTTTCAGTTGACAACACTTGTTTATTAAAATTACGATAACTCAGCTTGCAAGTGACATTTTCAACTCAACCTGGGCTCATTTTACTTGGGAACTACAGTGAAGAATTCGAGACACCTTTATTCGTAATGTTAGCACGCAATTTCGCAGAGTAATGAAGAAACAATATGAGAGGTTTACGTTTTTACGCTTCTTTGGATAGAAAAGTACCGTCAGTGAAAATGTCATAACTATGACAGAAATCTTTTTTCGAGCTCAGCCAGGGCTCGTTACACGCATAAACTATGACAAGAAAAGTTCTTTCAATTATATAGGGAAAATCATTTCTTAAAATCTATAAAAAATAAAAATTGTTTTTTCCATTTAAATCAATCCAAAATTTGAAAGAATCAAAATGGTTTACTACAACACAGCGAAACATAAAAATGTACAGAATCTAGTAAAAATCGCGACTGTACGGAAAGTGTACACCTGTGCCAAATTCCATTTACTGTACAGCTCGTGTACAGTTAGAACAACGTTTAACTGTACACGAGATGTATTTTGGCCATGCCGTATATTCGGATTTTCACCAGGGGAGACCCGGCGAAAGGATGTTCAAAATCTTCTCCAGTTGAAAATATTCAAAAAGGTCGCTGTTTCTTACTCGATCAGGTAAAAACATTAAACGTATTATGATATTCTCAAACGTTATGACTCCTTTGAGCATTGTGCAAGCATTACACATTACTATTAAAAACACAAACACGTACGCAGGTACACACACACACGTGCAAGTGCATGTACACACGCTTGCGTGAGAGGTAAGGGATTACTTCATGTTAATCCAACACCCCGAAGGGATCACTTTTCTGCAACGTCTATATACGTCGTTAATCCTGGTTAATGCCGACAGGGACCCATGAGTGACCGTCATAATTGTTTGCAGAGTTTCATCTAAAATGTCACTAGAGATTTGCATTCAGCGACCCTGAAAAAATGACGCCTATAGACTATTGCTCATATATGACAGATATAACTATAAACGTAGAGTAACTCACCAACGTTCTTATATATCTATACATGTATCTTCTGTTCATCTAACAATTATTTATCTCTCTTCTTGTCTCCACTACTGTTAAAAAAACAATAATAGTCTTTGCCGATGATGTTCAGTTTTATCTCCGTATCCCTCTTAGTGAAATAAATGAAACAATCGGTAAACTCAACCACGATATCGATTTATTAGCGTCTTGGTCTCAGGACTATGGCCTACGCTTGAATCCTAAAAAGACCCGCAGACTATCATCACAGGTTCCGCGCAAAATCTTAGGCATCTAAAAGATATCGACTTTCATTATCTCTTCCGACCTAACCTGGAATAAGCTAATGTTGGATCTATCTCAAACAAAGTTCATTTTGTTCTTTGCAGGCTTCGTTATCGCGGCGCCAACTTACCAACGAACATCAAACTCATGCTTGTAAATGCCATAGTCCTCCCGCCTCACTTAAACTATGCCTGTCTTACTTTCTCTGACTCCTATGACTACCTTAACATCAAATTACAACGTCTATTACATAGTGCAGCAATACTCCTTTCACAATAATATAAAACAATTTCCATCTCCATTTTACGATCCCATGATATAAAACGAACAATGCTTATACGAACGTTTTGTTCGTTTTTGTCAATTGTTTCTTATTACTATTTATTTACTTCGATCCGCACCGTAGGTATAGGCACGAAACCGTATAAATGTGTTGACTTCTATCGTATTGGTGTTGTTTTTGAATTCGAGATTGAGAAATAAGAGATTTCGTCCCATCTCAAGGTCATTGTTGAATGACATAATTTCAGTAAAGTATATAACGATATACAGATTCTTTAAATGTATAAGAGCATGATGTATAATCTATACTTTTTCCTGGCAAAACTTGTTTAACAAGTTTTTTTTTTTCTACGGCAATCCTTCGTCTTTGCAAATACTTTGTTAAAATACTTCAGGAATAAATCGGCATGACGTGTCACTATCAATTTACCTACATTATTGAAGTCATGAAACTGAAATTTAAAAATTATGAGTAAAGACATTGTAGTGACATAATTAGGACATTCATAAACATATGGCACTTACCAATGAAAAAAAATATTAAGTGATTTCAACTAAACTTTAGTTGACTAGTAATAATTAAATATTTAGTAATTTATATTGGTACATTTAGTTTAACTAACTAAAATTCAGTTATTTTCGATTGTATATTTGATCAGTTTAACTAAATTTAGCAATATAATTTAATGAATATTTATAGTTTCCACTATATATATACAACTAAACTTTATATGAAATTACAAAATACTATTTTTTTCAGTATTTGTATATATTTTTTAGATATACTATATGCGGTAATAAGTATTTTCCTTGATGATTACTATACGTATCGAGATAATGCAGGCTTCACTGTTCTTTTAAGCAACGCAACTGATAATTACGGTACGAATTTATGATTTTAAAAAATTCAATTAACAATAATATATATTACTAGTATTTTTTCATTTCCGTTCTCTCTAAATTTCATGGAATGAAATTGCACTCTTAAAGAGGGAAAATTGAGCTATTCTTCGAAAGAGTGATTTTCACTCTTTAAGAGTGACATTTCACACTTTTTGGTGTGACATTCCACTCTACATTCGAGTGAGTCGAATAATTTATGCGTATACATAAGATGCAAGTGTTGTGGACTTCAATCGTATTGCTTTTGTTTTTGGACTCAAGGTCGTTGTTCATTGACATAACTTTATTAACTGATGATAAAAAAAATTGACATGGACTCGCTTAAATACTAACTTCAATTGTATACCAGGATCGCGATATACAAATTGTTGTAATATATAAGAACAATTATTTTTTCCTGATAAAACTTGTTTAACGAGTTTTTTGTTTGTTTCTAGCTTTTCTAAAATGCTTCGAGAAATTTGCAAGACCTTCTCACTATCGATTTAGCTACATTATTGAAGGTGTGTATCTGAGCCGATTGGAATAATGGCTAACTAAAATTTAAAAATTATGAGCAAAGACTTTGCAGTGACATAATTATGACATTCATAAACATATGGCACTTGCCACTGAAAAAAAAATATTCACTGTTTTAAACTAAAGTTTAGTTGTCCATAGTAATAATTAAATATTTAGTAATTTAGTAGAAACTACAAACAAAAATAAAAAATTCGGAGACAAGGGCATTTTACCTATCTTAACCAGGGGTACTATTTCTTTTTCCTTTTCTTTTCCAGTTCAGAAAACGTTTTTATTCAAATTACGATAACTCTGCTTTAAAAAGACATTTTTAACTCAACCTGGACTCATTTTGCTTGGGTACTGATAAAAAATTCGAAACACCTTTATCCGTAATTTTAGCATGCAATCTTGCAAACTAATGAAAAAATGATACGAGCGTTTTATATTTTTACACTTTTTGGCATAGAAAAGTACCGCCAGTAAAAACCTCATAACTTTGACAGAAAATTTTATTTTATCTCAGCCAGGGCTCGTTACATGCGTAAACAATTCAAGAAAAGTTACTTCAATGATACAGGCAAACCTATTTTTTTCTTCAAATCTATTAAAACAAACATTTTTATTTCCCCTTGAGCGACTTCTAAATTTTAACCGATCGAGCTTAAATATTGACCTGTTCATTTCTTCACCTCATTAAAGAAATCCCAGGAAGGACACGGAATAAATTTGAAACTTTGCAAAATAAGAACCTCCCTAATATATATATATTATAAATAGAGTTGGATAAATTTATTAATTTTTTTATATATTCTTTTTTTCTTTAAATTCGCTTCATTTGATAATAAACTTGGAAAATCGTAACTCTCAGGTCATGTTCACGTAGTATGCGCCATTTATCGTATAAAAACAACCGCGCACGTGGCGTATGTAATTATCCCCAGAACCGACGTGAAGCCGATTACGTCAAATGGATCTGTGGAAAACAATTATCATTACGAGTTTTGTCTTGAACCGCGGTTGTTGCTTACTATTGTCTCTGAATCGTATTTGCAAAATTTCGCGCAGTTTTGAGGGATTGACAACAAATTGTATGATTTGTCCCCTTGATAAATTCTAATACTAGGGATATTTATGCTGTGCATACACTTCGCCTGAAATTGATGAGAGGGGCATCTGTTTAAGTCGCATTTATCAACAATCAGAGCAAACACTGATTAAAACTCGTTAAGGTGATAATATGAACATTGTTATTTTACTGGTCTTTTTTGGTGTTAGTGTTGCTCAACAAAATGATCCGAAAGTTACGACGCGACTGGGAATGATTCAAGGATATTACAAATTATCTCAGCACGGAAGACAATATGCTGCGTACGAAGGTGTTCCGTATGCACAGCCGCCAGTCGGAGATTTGAGATTTGAGGTGATATAAATATACTTTCAAGGCTATAATCTTTTTTAAAATTTTGTCATGAATGATTGGAAGGAGCGATTCTTAGCCAATAAAAAATGTCTATTGCAGAATTTTTCGTTAATAATCCTTAGTAATAGTAATAATGACAGATGTAGCTATGGACATAGAGTAACTTTTGTATATTGTTACGCCATTTCCCGTAGGTCCCTAAAGAAGCGACACCATGGGAGGGTTTACTGTCAGCGCAAAAGCCACCATCCGATTGCATTCAGTATTCGCAATTTCCAAAAGTGCCGGGTCAACCGGTCGAAGGTAACGAGGATTGTTTGTATTTAAACATTTACGTGCCGAATATTACTCATCCATGTCACCATCAAAAGTCAAGTAAGCTGCCGGTTATAATTTATATTCATGGTGGGAGCTGGTTGCAAGCATCTGGAATAGGACACGGGCCAAAGTATATCATGGATAGAGACGTAATTTTTGTCAACTTTAATCACAGATTAGGACCAATGGGTAAGCAATTTCAGACGTCAAGAAACTGCTACTTTCTGTTTCATAAATTGCAATCATGAAGTCTTCGAATAAAAGTACTCTCTAAATTTGAATCAGCGGAAACCGCTGCAAATCAGCGAAAATTCGCTGATTCGCAGCCCAAAGTGTGCCGCTTGGCATACTTTAGGCTGATTTTTCAGCGAATATTCACTGATTTGCAGCGATTTCCGCTGATTCAACTTTAGATAGTAACGCATCATTTAAATGCAGGATTTATAACCACCGAGGACGACGTAGTTCCTGGAAATATGGGCCTTAAGGATCAAAGTGTGGCGTTCAAATGGATAAAAGAGAATATCGAGTTCTTCGGTGGTGATCCTGACAGAATAACAATTGTCGGCCAAAGCGCTGGCGCGGCTAGTGTTCATTATCATTATCTTTCGCCGTGGAGTCGTAATCTATTCTCCAGTGGGATTTCTATCAGCGGCACAGTCCTTAATTCGTGGAGTCAGACGGAAAATTCACTGGGGAAGACAAAACTCATTGCCGACTCCGTAGGATGCCCCACGTCCCAGTCCAAGGAAATGATAAGTTGTCTGAAAGAAAAACCGGCGGAATCCATCGTAGCGGTTATATCCAAATTTATGGTAAGTCGAAAATAAATATTAGAATGAAGCTAATAAAAGAAAAATTGGAAATTATGTTTTCCGTGTGCAGCCGTGGCCTTATATACCCGATACGCCACTTGGGCCGGTCGTGGAAAAGGGTGGCGATAAGCCTTTTATAGATCGTTCTCCTGTAGAAATCCTCCACAGTGGTGATGTTCAAGATCTCCCATGGATCACCGGAGTCGTTAGTGAAGAAGGATTGTATCCTTTATCTAGTTAGTATATTCATATTCATCCTAATTTTATTTAAATTTCCTTTTAAAACCATAATAATTGATTAATAAAAATTAAAACCACCTATATTGATATTTTCAGATTATGCAGCTAACGAGGAGAAATTGAAAGAAATGAACGACCAGTGGGATTGGTTAGCAGCGTATGTTCTCGATTTTAACTTCACAATACCCAAAGAGGATCATGCTGCTGTTGCTGAAAAGGTGAAAAAAGAGTATTTACAATCAAATCCGATCGACAAGCAATCTTTTCACGATTTGGTAAAAATGTCGGGCGATCGCCAATACGTGATTGGTGCGGAAAAATCTGCTAGAATGCAGGCCAAGGCAAATAAAAGTCCAGTTTGGTTCTATTATTATACCTATCGAGCTAATGAAAGCTTCACTGATCTTTTGAGCAACACGACTGATAATTACGGTAAGAATTTTTGATTTTAATGAATTTCAATAAATCATATATTACTAGTATTTCTCCCTTCCGTTCATATCTCTTTAATATGTGATTTATTGTGAATTAAATAGGCGTTTGCCACTCTGATGATGCATTCATGGTGCTGGATGTACCTTTCATCGATCCTACCGTTACGGAAAGTGACCGGCGAATGCAAATGAAAATGCTGGATTTTTGGACTTCGGTAGCTATAAATTCAGGGTCAGTAATAATCTTCATTTGTTAATTGAATTTGATATTTTATATAATAATGTGATACTTTATTTTTCCTTTGTTTCACTTATTCACTCAATGTTAATGTTATTAAATGAGTGATACCTTTCATGATTGCAGACATTTTAGTTTACATTAAATTAAAGTATAATTATACATTTTATTTAAATAAAAAGAATCATATACTTTGTACATTCTTAGGATTCCGGAAGTAGGCACAGATTGGCAGAAAGTGAATCCAGAAGCGGAAGATTTCGATTACATGATTATGGAAGGTCCCGATCATTTTTACATGGGAAAAGATAGTAATTTTGGAAATAAAAAATTCTGGAACACCATTAACTTTATCGAGAACAAACTATCCTCCCATGCAAATAATCGTTGATGGGAATTCGGGAAACTTGTGATTTCATAATGAAACAAATTTCGTAGTAAATAAGTATAAAAGTGAGATTTACTGTATCCAATAAAAGAAGTGATCTATATATATCATATACGAAGAGGATTTTTATGCTTTTAAATATTAGCGATAAAAACATTAAACGATGAACAAAAAATTGTTGTTTTTGTACCCGACATTGAATTTCGACTAAGACAAAAGTTACCTGTTACAATAAATAGAAAAGAATAGAATAGAATAGGGTTAATTTATTATAAAATATCTGCCATTGAAGAAATTTACAATAAAAACTTTTATTTTATTCGATCATATATTATTGAAAAATTTACGAAACATTAACATAAACATTTGATGAAAGCCCCTATAGTTTTTACATGGGAAAAGACAAGAATTTTGGAAATAAAAAATTCTAGAGCATCGTTAATTTCGATGAGCAAACTCCCGCAATTCAAAAATTTCGATTTCACACTGTTTGCGTGAATCAACTTGACGACAGGAAGGTCAGTCGTATTATATTATAATCAAAATATAATCCGTCAATGCAACTTAATGACCTGAAGGTCATTAGAAAACTGAAATGTGACTAATCAAATCTGATATCTGGATTAAAAAAAAAAAAAAATGATAATTTTGAAAATTGTTTGTTAATATGACCACGATAAATAATGCGATTGTTTTATCTGTCTTCAAATAAGCAGCGATCTCTGACTGGTAAATTGGAAAAAACCTACAATTTTGACAAATTATTTGAAAGCTTTCTTACAATTAATCATTTTCTTACAATTACCATTGAAGTAAACGTTATAAGTAAATATATTGTTCGGAAAATATAATTTTTCCTCGATATAATATACGTTCGTTACTTCATTCTTTTTTCAAAACACGTTGATTATACTAATTGGCATTATTATCTTGTTTAACATTATCAATTTACGTAATCAATAACGAACTTCGCGTAGACCGCGTATCTGATTCAAACTCGTAATACTGACCCGTCAACGTCTCCGGAAAGTGCAATAAATATTGCCAATAAACCTAATTAAAAAAAATCTTTGGCACATCTTGATGCCCATCATTAAATCAAGAACTGCCTTTCATAACTTCGATCTTGTTTATATTTCATCCGCAGTGGAATACGTACAATCTTCATGAAGTATCGCTCGGAGGAATTCGAGAAAAATGTTCGTAGAACAGCAGCGCGTGTGTATAATACGTATATGTCGCTCCGAGCAGGATCCTCGTCCCAGTCATGCGTGTTTCTTATTAACGCGAAATTGCCCGATAGTCGTAAACGCCGGTGTTGCTCTGTACGTAATGCACTAAAAGGACATTTTACGATGACTGGAGTCCGTAAACTCAACAGGTGCGCCCTGAAAATACTGCGATAATTTTGATGTTTAATGATCCTCGTTATCGCAGTGATTTCGTAGATTTGTAAAAGAAATATTAAATTAACATTATTGATATCTTCCTGAACAACAGCGATTTCGAAATGTCCTGAGCTTACGGGATATTTAGCATTCCTGAGACTTCATTTTCCAGGATACTTCACTTTCCTGGATACTACATCTGCGAGAATACCTTAACCATCCAGGACATTTCACATTCCGAGATACTTCAACTTCCAGGACACTACATCTGCCAGGACATTTCACCTTCCAAGATACTACATTTGCCAGGATACTGAACTACCTAGGACACTTCAGTTTATAGAATATTTTACCTTCCTGATCACTTTAACTTCCTGATACTTCAACCAGGACAGATGACGTTCCAAGATACAGCATTTACCAGGATTCTTAACCTTCCAAACCATTTCAGTTCTTCCAAGGCTTTAACTTTCAGAATATTTCACCTTTCAGGACATTTCACCTTTTTGGCACATTCACAATTTAAGATCCTACTAGTTTTTTATACCACCCTTCTATATAGTCGTTTGTTGACGATAGTAAATGCGAAATGCGTCTCATCCTTGTCGCGAGCATCGAAAGACGTTGTATTTCATTTCATTCGTACATTAAACCACCAAAGAACATTTAATGCATTATATTTATAGTCGTCAACACCGTGCTCTCGCTGGCCATCTTTTTTTCACTTCCGGGTATGGGAAGACTTTGGATTTTTAAGATACGTTATTGAAGGTTTGTAAACAACTTGCTACGTCTTTTTCAAAATTATGAGAACTTGTTATCACCTTCATAACCTCAAAATGTATTGGGTTTCAGTTTGAAGTTCGACATCTTATACATCCATCTTTTATGCAGCAAATTATCCAAACATCAATGATTCCTCATTCGAAGGTTAATAAATGTCATAGATCCGTGGATAATCGTCATACAATTATCCACAATTCAAACTCTTTATCTCTAATGTGATTTCGGATAAAATGCAATAACCCATTTACATCCCTGAAGAAAGTTGGCCAAATGCACAAGAATTCTCCCTTGTCAGAATGTCACTCAACTGAAATCATTTTAATGAAAACTATATGATTAGTTTCTCACCCAATCCGTTTGGATTTTCTCCAAACTTACTCCGAGTTACTTGTCGTCTCAGAATGAACTAAATTCGATCGTAAAACACTACAAAGTATCCAGAAAGATGCCAAAAAATTGTGGAAATTGCTTCTGAACTCAAGCTGACCATGAGCAGATTCTAGGAAAACGAATTGCCTGATTCATGGCGACTCCCCTCCATCGGCTTTCAAAAGTCTTGCAAAAGACACGGAAGGTCTTGGAAGCGACCGAATGGAGTGTCCAGTTGACCGTGGGGTCATGGGCATTTACATAGACCTGGTGGATCGCCTGAGAACGTCGCTTCGAATGAGCATTATGCATTAGCACCTGAACGTGACGTAGAGCTACTTGCTAAAATGATTCAGCTGCACTCGAGCCAGTCTTAAATCCTAATCACAGTGAGATATACTTTCAGGAGGCCAGTACTACATCGATAAATGGGCGAGATGCAACGTTACTCTCGTGGCCTCTCGTGTGAGCGGAGTAACCAAGCCGGGAGTAGTTGCTCGCACTTAATACTTGTCGGCGCCGATGGGAATCCAGTCGCTGATGATTATACGCGTTTTTACGTCGTTCAGTGCAGTTATACGTGAATTTTCGACACTTTCCGATTAAAGGAACGTCCATTAATTAATACGTTGATGTAAATCATGTTTGAAACGCGTAATTAATGATGCTCCTGAGGTAATGCCTAATGGACATCTATTATTTAACCTATGATATAACGAACTCGTATATAGAAGCTTTAAGCTTCCTAATTCTCACATGGAGAATGTGTTAAAGTTCGTCTGGATAAAATCGTTTAACATGGGCTCATTCATGTATATTGTATAACACGGTCCCTCCAGGACCACATAGATCAGGATCGCACTATAGCCAGAACGACACGGTCGTTTGTAGGACTTTTCGATTTCTATATTTGATGGCAGACTCTGATGTGTTTTCATAATTATCGTTTCTGCGCTGGTTTTTTACACGTAAACAATGGACTTGTATGTAAATTCTATACATTATGATAATATCTTATCATATAATAATAATAATAATAATAATAAATGATATCGAAGTAAAATGATATGTGATCGAGGAAAACTGGGTGATGGAAGGATAAAAGTTGATGAAACAAAATTTGGCAAAATTAAAATCAAGGCAATAGAAGAAATAAAAATACTGTCTGAAAATTTTGTCAATTGTTTTAAATTGTGAATAATATCGATAAACGTTGACGCACACACTGTATAATGCACATTACTCTGAGTGACTATCAAATAATATTACGAAAGTATTTTAATCGGTTTTTGCAGTAGAATGTTTATTTATGTATTTATTTATTTATACACATAAACGGGTGAAGCCTTTACGAAAATTTAATTACATCATAATATCTCATAAACATCCGACATCATCATCCGACATCATCATCTATCGTCATCATCCGGCATCATCAACCGTTTGACAATAGGTTATTGTTAAACCAGTAATTCATAGAATTTATGTCTTTTTGCAATTTAGACGAATATTAACACGTTCGTTACGGTAGATCCTCCACTGACAAATCCATGTTGGAAACGAGAGATTTTTGATAAAAAGATGTCAAATAATATGATTTATAACGGCATCAAAAATAGAAATTGGTCAATAATTTATTACATCATGTTGTAAAAAGTGCATGTGTAAGTGTAAAAATGTAAAAGTATCCAATGATTTATAGTACTGAAGTAAATCAACATCCAACCGATGAATGGAAAAAATCTCAAAATTCCATGGGTAGATGAAAATCTCGCTTTTAACAATTTTTAATAAAATACGAAAAAAAAACAAAATCCATGCAAATTCGATCACGGGCAATAGGCTCGTAAGTCGTGCAGAAATCTCATTGTTTTTCATAATCTTTATTCTTGTTCGTCATTCTTTGTTTCATTTTATTTTAGAAAGAACTTTCGTAGGAGATAATGGAAACAATACACGATATGACAAGCAAATCAAGTCCGGTAAAGGGGAGCGGCATCGAAACTGGGTTTATCGGTATACAAAGCTGATTATATAATGTTGATTCGAATGCAATTTACCCGCATCGCCTACATCCAAGAGTGATTCGCGGAATCAATCCTGGAGATATCGGTTTAAATCATTTTTTATAGATTTGTCGGCGTCCGCAGTCGATGTGGAAATCGGGATGGAAATTTATGATTTCTAATTGAAGGACTTTCGTCAAAATGCAAATGCAAGTCGTCGATTCTAGAAATGTGGTACTGCGCATTACACATTATTTCTCGAATCTTGCAATGATAAGGGGACTTTCGGTCTGTTACGATGAATCTTTTTTCCTATTGCTTGCAGTGGAGCGTCAACGGCATTTTTTTTTCTTTCCTGTGTATATGGAAATGTGCGATTGACACAATAAACTGAATCGATAAATTGTTATTGCCAACGTTAATAATGAGCGTTCATTAAGTATTTATTGCAAAGCAATATAACTGACAGACGTTCTACTAAATTACCTAAACTTGGTAATCCCCAATAAACGAAAAAGGATTGGAGATGGATTCAAATGGATTCATTGAAACAAAATGAAATTGATTCTTCACAATCCCTGCGAACACAAAAATATTATCGCCAAAAATGAATCATTTTCAATCAACCTCCGTGGATTAAGTGGGATTGATCGATGTTTATTTGAATCATTTCCAGTCCATGTCCTACGATTAAAAGCGCATCCAGTAAAAAAAAAAGATTGATAGATGAAAACTTGGATTAAAAAGGATTAAAAATGATTAAAAATAGATTCATTTCTTCTGCAACGAATACTTCTGAATTCTTGTTCATCAAAGTTTTGATGTTTTAATCATCTTTTTACTGTGCAAATTCCCAGGAATTCAAAATGATTCAAAAATTTTTTAATCCTTTTAAATCCCTTTTCGTTTACTGAGCCAATAAACGAAAAAGGATTGGAGATGGAATCAAATGGATTCCATTGTGATTCGTTGTGATAAAATTAAATTCGACATTTTGATTTTTTTAATCCGTGCGAATCCAAATACAATATTACCGGAAATAAAAAGATTCACGATCCATGCGAATCACTGCTAAAGGATTCGATTTGAGTTTTTCTAATCCCTGCGAATCCAAAAATACTATATATCGCCGAAAATGAATCATTTCCAATCCCAGCGAATCCCTCCTTAAGGATTCTAGTCTAGTTTTTTCAATCCGTTCCAATCCAAAAATAATATTGCCTGAAATAAAAGGTTTTCCTGCTAAAGGATTTTAGTTCACTTTCCCCAATCCCTGCGAATCCGCCAAAAATACTATATCGCCGAAAATGAATCATTTCCAATCCATTTCCGTGAATTAAGTAGGATTGATCGATGTCTATTTGAATCATTTCCAATCAATTTCCGTCGATTAAAAGCGCAAATTCCCAGAAGTTCAAAAGGATTCAAAATTTGTTTAATCCTTTTGAATCTCTTTTCGTTTACTAGGTATATAAAAAAAAATGTGTGTGACCTTAAAAGAGGTGTTTGCAATCATACATTGTATGATTTGGAGCTATTGCTCTATAAATATAACTACGGCGATGTTACTTTGTACATTAAACCAAGTACAATTAATCGTCATAATTAATCGTCATTATCTTGAACGAAGGCCCTTAAATCGTCGAATCTCACTAATTAACAATCTGACATTTCAAATTTCAGATTTCTCAGGTGATAAATATCATGAATCCATCAAGATCGTAACGTGTTGAATAATAAACGCATTAAGGGGCTGATTTATCTCCGATGTCGTACACGTTGAAAATAAACATAATAGCATCGGTAGAAAGTTGATCGCCGACGTCAATGACATAATCAGTTCCAATTGTTTAATTCGGATCTACATATATAATATAGTTTATATAGTACTCACCTGTACAGCCCATTGATGATAGCCCAAAGTGGTCGATGTCACAATGGTCGCATCGAGTTCCTACAACGCCAATGCTGCAGATGCAGTCGCCGGTGATGGAGTCGCATTGGTCGTGTCTCGCACCCAAGCCACAATCGCATTCGACGCACCCAGCGGTCACGTTTCCGTAACCCTCGACGCAGAATGAACAGTCGCGGCCTTCGAACAGCGTCCGACACGGACATTGGCCGCTTTTAGGGTCGCAAAGGTCGGATGTGCTGCCAAGAGGATCGCAAGCGCAGGCTGACGATGGAACAGGTCAATTAATTTTTTTAAACTTTGACATTTCATTTTGTTTTTATATCTTACTATATATAACTATAACTATATATATATATATCAATGTTGAAGAGCTTTTTGACTTGTATTGATAGTCACGAATGGGACTTGCAGAACTTGATAAATATATACGAAGTTAGGACCTATATAGGTCTCGTTAGCACTACATCAGTGCTAAAAAAGTGACTAATTAAAGTTATAGTGGCCACATTTAATTACACTTTCTAATGACACATTTAATGTACCAACAATTAAATTTTTTCGATATTATGCATTCTTTGCTTCATTAAACGTTTCGAAACGTTTTTAATTTTGCACCTTTTTAACACTTTTTATTTTTTTTTTATAATTTCTAAATTTTTTTTTTTTTGACACCTGTACATCTTTGAAAACAATAAAGATTGTTTTATCAACTTTGGTTTTTGAGAAATATACATTTTTCTTTTCAACGTGTGCTTTTCTTAAATTTAACGTCATCGATTTTTTATCATTTGTTTCAGCATCGGTCTGACATTATTTAAAATTTTCTTTTTTTTTTTTTCTTGATAATTTTGAACACATATAAAGAACTTACGTTTCGTCATTTACGCGTATTCTGGACACTTCTTTTTTCAACGTATATTCGTATAAGTCACCGTATAAGTCAATTGATAAATTTTTATGAATCTTACTAGTGTTTTGTTTGGACAATTTTTATAAGGATTCCTGATTGTTTCCTTTCAAAAATGTTTTCATATTTGCCGACCGGGCAAGGCTAATTTGGATAATTATGTAACAATTACGTAACAACAATGTAACAGTTATGTAACAAGTAACATTTACGTAATTGTTACGTAATTGCCCTGGTAGAAAATCTGAACATTTTCTGCCCGATTACCGCCCAGTCAACAATCACAGAAGTTATGTCACAATTATGTAACAGTTACATCAAAATGTCCGCCTCCAAATTGTCACAGTTACATAACAGGAATTGTGAC